>PVHY01013576.1:0-40957 GCA_004024945.1 Uropsilus gracilis | reverse complement strand
GGTTCAGTCCCATTGGTTGTTTTCATTTTTTCTTATTTGTTTGTTTGTTTTTCCCTATATCCATCATATAAGTGAGACCATCCTGTACTTCTCTTTTTCTTTTTGACTTATTTCTGCTAATATAAGTCTTTCTAGTTCCATCCAGGTTGCTGCAAATGACATGTGTTTGTCCTCCTTGATGGATGCGTAGTATTCCATCGTGTATAAGTACCACATTTTTTTAGCCAATCATCTGTTTGGGGGCATTTGGTTTGTTTCCAATTCTTTGCAACTGTAAACAGGGCTGCAATGAACATGCGCATACATGTGTCCTTTTGAATTAATGTCTTCGTGTCCTCTGGGTAGATTCCTAGTAATGGGATTGCTGGGTCGAATGGTAAGTCCACTTTCAATTGTTTGAGGGTCCTCCACACAGTGACTTAGATAAATTTTAGACTAAAAATATGAAAAAGGGAAGTGCACACTGAATATATACAGTTTCATTACATCTGATCTATTGGTTCCATGGCCCGAAAAAAAAGGTACTAAGAAATATTTGTTGCATGAATGAGTGGCATATTTTTAGGTAATTCAACCCACCATGTTGTTAGAAATAGAAGGCTTGAATTTATATAGAATCATGAATTAATTTGTATTCTTACCCAGTTCCAGGAACATGGTAAGAACCTTAGCAAACATTTAAGCCCTTTGACTAGCATCCTCTCATCTTGCTTTTGTTGTCTAGAATTTTGTTTACATTTTTAAAAAATATATAAAATGAATTACCTTTTGTCATCATTATAATTACTTCAAGCAATAGTAAAAATAACCGCTGATGGTGGTTATGAACTTTGCCTTTTGTCTACAAGTTATCATTTTACTTATAGGATCTGCTTTATATTCTACCATGTTAGATCTGAAAAGTCAGTGTTTTATCTTTATTAATAGATGGCAGTTTAGCTTGGTATAAATTTTGGGATTAGAGCTATTTCCCTTAAGATTCTGAAGATGCTATTATGTTGTTTTTTGACATCTCTTGTGGCTGATGAGTTTGTTGTGAATCTAATTACTTTACTCTGTGGTTAATATGCTTTCTCTCTCATGGGTTTTCATTGTTGCTGATTTATCAATTATTACAATTCTGCAAGTTGTTGCATAATATATTTTGAGGCTGTGTTGTTGATCACAGATTTGTTGATAATGTATATAGTCTCTTTGGTATATAATTATACCTTTGTCCTATTTGATAGCTGGCTTGGATGTATAAAGGTTAAATGCCATTCAGGATTGTTATGGCACAGGGCAGGGGGAGGAGTATGATTGAGACAACTAAAGGCTTGAGATCTTCTTAAACAAAAAGAAGTACTTTATCTAATTCATTTTAAATGCAAAGATAAAGCTTGATATGTTTGAAGCATAGCAAGCTTAACTACTTCCATTGTTTCTCTGTAGTTTATTTTCTTCTACTACAGACAGTCCTCTACATGACAGGAATATGGTTTTTGGCATTTCAGGATCCTAATTGTGAAAAACTTTCCAAACAAATAGTAAAGGATACTACATTGTCAACTCCAGGTAAAAAATTTCTATGAAAGGATTTTGACTTTTCCAAATCTAGATATTTACCCATTCCTTGCCAGCCCTAAATGATTGGATAGTGTGTCCAAATGAATGGATAATTTGGCTGACCCAGTTTGTTTAAAATGCTGACACTGTGGTCAGGCAAGGTTGAGATGGGACTTTTTGTCAGAAGGAGGTGAAAGAGGGGCTGAGTGGATAAAAGCAATCAATACTGATATTTAAATCAATATCAATATCTGAAAATTTTTTTTAATTTTTTTTACTCACAGGTAGGAACACAACCCTTTTTTACTCATAATCCTATTCTGTCAGTATATCCCTATCATTGCTCTTATGGTGACTTCCACAGTCTTAATGTATATTTTGTCATTTCTATATATGCTTTACTTACATTTTCTATTGCCATTACAGAATTTATCACTTTGCCTTATAGTTATATTTTATATGTCTCCCTTATTAGACAATCCTATGTTTGTGGTAAGGGGCTGTTTCCTTTTCATTTTCATGATCTTGATTCATTTGATCAGTTATGCATTCATTCAACTAGTACATACTGGTGGCTCCTTTACACCAAATAATCTGATTGTTACTGCTCAAAAAGCAATAAATGTCTTCTTTCATATATCTTCTTGCACATTCTCAGAAATCTGTTGTGCTACTAAGAGTTTGACAGACTAGATCCTTTCTTTTCATTTTCCTGTTATTGCAATGTAAAAACACAAAGTCTAGAGAGTGACCTTTGAAATGTTACACATGATGTGCAGTTCAGAGAATACATTTAGCTTGGCATATCACTTCCTCTCTGTGTTTTGAAATGTGACACTTGAGGATTAAGGCAAAAGAGCAAGCAGTCAAAAATCTAGAGAAAGTCCCAAAAATTGGCTCAAAAAAAATGTAGACAGAAAGGTAGTTGTGGGGCCTGATACATCCTCATTTTCATTAAAACAGTTAGCATACCCATTGTATTCAGTCAGCTATAAGCTATTTCAAATACATTTAAAAAAATTTATTTGAGACTAGGTCTTGCTATTTTTGCCCATGGAACCCCAGGATCATGTTGCCCGGGGTAACTCAAGTGATCCCCATCCTCAGCTTCCCAGGTAACTGGGATTACAGGCGCGCACCACCATGCCCAGCTATTTTTTTGGAACTAGGTCTCACTGTGTTCCCTGGGTGGGTCTCGAACCTGCGGACTCAAGCAATTCCTAGTCCCGACCTTGCTCCATAGGCTGCGATTAAAGGCACTGTGTCAGGCATCAAGATACTTTTTATATTGTGATATCACTAAAACAAATTTCAGTGTTTTCCATATGCAACAAGTGGAAAAAAAGTTAAAATATGGAAGACATGAAAACACCATATTCTATTTTCTGACAGACTACCATTTGTCATAACCATTAAAAACATTTTATTGATGTTTCTTTTAAGAAAAAAAAAATCACTTATTTAGAAATAAGCAACTGCTGCTTTTATATAAGCCTGTTATTTCCTTCAGCTCCTGTGATGTTACCAAAAAATTAACACAATGTATATATACATATGGATTTGTTATACTCTACTCTGTAAACAATACACATTTTTCTAGAAACATCTGTGCATTATTTGGGTTGGGTGGAACTGAAATACCAGAGCCGGAAAATATCTTAAATATAAATGAGTAAAAGGAAATTTAAAAAGTAAAAAACAAAATGCTTATGTATTTTTATCCAGCAAAGGTATTATTGCTCACATACATCCAAAATACAAAAATACAAACATACAAAATATGTTTTGTATGTTTGTATTTTGTCACATACAAAAATACAAAAAAGGTATTTTTGACCACATACATCCTGTTTTTTATACCTCCTCTGTATAAGTTCCTTCCTTTCTGCATATTAAATCCATACTCATCTTCCAACTGTAAGCCATAGGACAGCCTCAGTTCTCATGATTTAATAAGATGTATTAAGAACCCTAGAGTTTCCTGTATTGTTTAATGTAAATCTCATTGACATTACTGAAAACCTAGACTCTTAGATTGTAAAACTCTTTGATCTTCAACATATCAGTTTTGACTTCAGGCTAATTTATTTTATGTTAGTTAGTTAGTTAGTTAGTTAGTTAGTTAGTTAAAGCTTTCAGCTAAGGAGGTTGTGGGAAGGGAGATATCAGGGAAGGGATGAACACATAAGATCAAGATGACACTTCTTGGGTGACACAGTGATGGGAACTATTTTTTGGTTGTAAAATAGTTTGCAACCAGTGACAACAATGCTCTGCAGAAAAGTATATATCTTTTCCCATGCAACCTTCTTTCAGGGTGGAGAAATCTCTCCCAACAACTTCTGAGGGAAAGCAAACTTACCCTCAAAGCTCATTTGCCTGGACTGGGCACATGGTCTTGACTCAACCAATCATGGAAAGGGGAATGAATCACTACAGTTGTCTTGGATTCCTAGGATTTATATCTGAGGAATAAGAAGGAAAGGTGAATATCAGACAAAATCAGGGTTCTGACAATGTGGAGGGAGATGGATACAGGTAGAAGGCTCTTGGTGTTCATGCTCCCCTAGATCATGTCTCTCCCTTGATGATTCCACCTAAAATTACTTTTTCTTCCCTGTGCTGCTAGGGAAGAAATTTGAATGAATGGTTTGTTTCTGTAGTTTCCACTTTAAAGAATTATGGTTAATGTTTCATTTATATTTCATTCACAATTTTATACCCTGTGCAAGCTTTGTTAGCCAAATTGCAGGTTTCCCCATCTCAGCAAAATAAATTCATGTTCAAAAGTGTTGTATTATAATTTTATGGACATATTCTGCATCAATAACAGTAGTTTATAGACACATATATATACACACATATATATTTTATACATATACACATACACATATATACATATATGTACATATACATATACCTCTCAGATCTCAAGGTTAAGTACTAGTCCATCTTATATATATGTCATCAGCTCTCTGCATTTTGACAAACGTTTTGGAATAATGAAGTGGATGTGGTCAGCTGCACTGAAGGATGGAGAGAAAATGGTGAAAGCTGAGAAGGAAAAAAAACTTGTATCTAAGATGTGGGGGCACATATCTTAGTTTAGAGAGACATCTTAGCTTAGGGAGTGAACAAACTTAAAAGTATTTTAAATCATCTCTTCCAAATTGTTGTCTCTTCATTGAGCTGTAGTGGCCAGATTAGATGGGTAAAAACCGTAGGGCTGAAGCAGACTTTGAGTAACAAATCTCAATAATTATTTTTAAGATGTTGACCTAAAATGTAATGTGAAACAGTTCGGAGAAAAATGTTCCTTTTGTAAATAGTAAGCATTATTCCTATGGGGGAACAGACAAATTTATATAATTCACAAAGATATTCCAAATGTCTTCATTAAAGACATAACCAACTTTAAGTGAAGAAATGCATTAATATCAGTGTTTAAATATAGTGTTCTGTTTAAGTCAGTAATTACTATAAATGATAATGATTCTTAATTTTCTTAAATGCCTTATTCATTCTCCTTTTGCTGAGCTATGAGGAAAACAGAGCTATTATTGGTTTTACTTAGTGATTTTTAGAAAGAATGGATTATTCATTAAGATAATAGATGAATATTAAATTAAGACATTGTTGCTTCACTGTTTGTTTTTCTCAGTTTTATTAACCTGTATTGTTCCATTGTTGTTATTTTTTAGTATTTTACAATTTAATGTCTTCATGTGGATTTGAGGTTCTAAATGAGTGTGAATCAGTATCTTTATAGGAGATTGAATACCCTAGAGGGAATTCAGAGTGTAATCATTTATGGAGTCTTTCTTTAACTTTTCATATGGATTGTGCATAATGAAGCTGAATAGAAATTAATATTTCATAGTTAGTAGTTAAAATGATTTGTTTTGCTTATTAAAAGTGAGTAAACCTTCTGTTAAACTGTTGAATACTTGAATTATGGGTTCTTTACTATCCTTCCTTGAATATTAAAGTCTACTTATTTTAAATCTGCTTTTTTAACAATTACCTAGTCAGTTATTTTTCTTTTCTTGAGATTACATTGATTCATTTACTACATCACAAAATGAAGTGTGAGTAAAACTATTGACACAGTTAGGTCATTGGGTTTGAAACTTCTACCTGTCAAAACATAGATAACCCTCCTTCATGCTGCTTCTTAATTTTCACTACTTGGCCTAAAGTAGCTCTGTTTAACCAAACACATGATAAATAGCTTAGCTATATACCTTGTATCCTATATACGATTGTCACTGGGTGTAGAAAAAAATGACAAGAGCATCTGGGAGCTGATGTTTTCCTTTTCTGTCCAAATATTTTGGTTGTAAACATAGCTTAATCAGTGAGGCAAGAGTTATGAGTAGAAATTTTGAGAATATTTTCAGGACACTAAACTCTCTGAAGCCTTCCTTCCTCACACACATAAAATTTTATTGTTTGTTAACTCTAAATTTACAGAATGAAAATTCTGGGGTTATTTTGATGAATGAATTTTGACTCATTTTGGATTGAAATACAGCTCACGTATCTTGGGATTTGGTCTCAGTCAGCTATCATAAACATTCAACTTAATTGTACACATTTTTAGCAAGCTGTATGTATGTCATCAGATCATTTCCACACAGAACATATAAATTAGTGCTATAATTACAGGAAAATGTCATGTGCATCTCATTATCACATGGCAGAATTTGTCTTCTAGAAATAATTAATTTCATTCTACAGAAAAGAATAAAAGTTCAAGTATTTCAGGATACTGCTAACACCTTAGTGCATAACTGAATGAGAATGACACTGGAGTATAAATATGAGGAGGGTGATTTTTTAAAAAAATCAGATTATTTTAATAATCCTTTCCAAATTTAGATAGAAAATGTTCAATACTTTGTTATTTTTTATACATGACCAAAAATCAAGAGACCTCATAGCTCAATTCAGTGAGAGCAGAATCAACTCAGTAGATAACTGGTGTGGTTTATTTCTTAAGGCTCTAAACAATTCATTACTCCTAGACAGGACATCCTTTTCTGTGAGGTCTATATGATTCACATGTTCTTCTTCAAATTCTTTGAAAGTGCCAGACTCTATATTGCCTAAGGGTCCCTGCCCTTGCATCTTCTGCCTGGAGCTATTTTCCTGACCCTATATACATGGCTGATTCCATTCTCATACTTCAAGTTTCAGCCAAGTATCATTACCTCTGAAAGGCTATTTTTTTTTTTTTGCCATTCCATCAAAGTCCCTCCCCCATTATTCAATCTCACTGTGTATCATCTCCCTTCATTTTATTTGTCACAATTTATATTTGTAAATCTGTTTTCCACCTTTGCCCACCTCACAGGAACTTAAACTTAAAAAGGAAAGAAACACATAGAAAGTGTTTACTAAATATTCCATGACTTAATGAATGATCTTGTATCAGGACGAGAACTTAAACTTAGATCTCTAGAATTCTGCTTATTGATATCGGGTGCAAATAGGGTGCAGAAGCCTCCAACCAACAAGTCAAAGGAAAAAAGTGGCTCTTTCAAAATGCAGCTTCTGCCACCCAGATTCTTTCATGTTCTTTTTTAAAAAAAAAATTTATTTATATATGTATTTCACATCATTGTAACCCCCAGGAGTCACCCACCACCTCCTCTCCCTGACCGCTCCTGCTGGTTCCCCCCCTCTATTGTATACTTTCATAGGTTGTCCATATATTTGTGAAACCATTTGATTTCTGTCTTTTTCTTTCTGATTTGTTTCTGCTAATATGATTTCTTCTAGGTACATCCATGTTACTATAAATTCATCAAATTTGTCATTTTTAATTGATGAGTAATATTCCATTGTGTATTCATACCACATCTT
This sequence comes from Uropsilus gracilis, assembly GCA_004024945.1. Lineage (NCBI taxonomy): Eukaryota > Metazoa > Chordata > Mammalia > Eulipotyphla > Talpidae > Uropsilus > Uropsilus gracilis. The sequence goes on along the minus strand of PVHY01013576.1, from coordinate 33,544 downwards.
TTTCATCCATTTGTCTAGTTTGGGACATTTGGGCTATTTCCATGTCCTTGCAATTATAAATAATGCTGCAGTAAACATCCGAGCACAGGTGTCCCTTTGTACCCACATTGAAGTCTCCTTTGGGTAAATTCCCAGAATGGCGACTGCTGGGTAAAAGGGTAGTTCCATTTTCATTAGTTTGAGGGTCCTCCACACTGCTTCCCATAGTGGCTGGACCTCTTTCATGTTCATACCACCTGTGCATGGTAGTGGCCAGAGTCACAACACAATTTAACAACAGGGTTTTATTAACAAGGAAAATTAACCAAGAAAACAGAAAGTCAAACAAAAAGTCCTTAATGCCACAAGTGGCTGGTTATCTTACTGCAGTCACCATTTTTAGTACCAAAGATCCCTAAGCTACATGTCCAAGATGGTACCCTTTTGCCCCTCCAAACCTGAGGCAGGCACTTTGCAAAATCCAGTCTCTTTTCCATCTTCTCTTCACTTTTTCTCTCTTCAGCAATCTGAGTTGCTCAGCTTCTCCAAGGTCCTTCAAACTTTTCCAACAAACACTGATGCAAAATCAGCTTTCCAAATCCCTGACTTTCTCCAGGTACCAGCTTTCCACACCATCTTGCTGCAACACTAAGAATTTTCTTTACCAGGCCTGCCTTTGGCAGCTTTTGGCCACATTCACTGGGCCTGTTCTCAGTAGCCCCTAGTCACCCCAGCCTGCCACTCTGGCATCCAACTCTATACTGGCTATTCTTCTGCCAGCTACTCTCCCACCATGGCTCCTCACCACCACCAGGTCACTTCTGAGGGGCTTCTGCCTAGCCTGACCCGACCCTCCAGCTCCTCTTTACCAGCCCACCATTCTCATGTCTCACACTTCTCTCTTTTTTGGGCTCTTCCGGCCTCCTCCTTTTGTGTGCCCTTTTTGCGCTTCTCGTTTCTTCTCATGGGTCTTTCTCTTAGATCCACCTATAAGGATTGTATGGTTCTCAATACAAGTTTCAACTACATTACTGCCAGAGGCCCCACTGCTGATCCAGCTGAGTCACCCCATATCATTATGACCTCACTTTAACCAATGTCTCATTTCCACATTGTATTTGGAAAGCATAAAAGAAATAAGTAATTAAGGGCTCTCTAGGTATATCAGTGAAGTGTAGTACAACCAGACTGGATTCTGAACAGAAATGACAGTTTCTCTTGCAAGTCTTCGAAGACTGATTAAGGTAAAAAGTCACTTTCTCCAAAGATTATTTACTTATAGTTCTTTCTGCTGAATTTTGGCAAATTAATAGGAAAAGTATAAAAATACAATTTCTTTCTATGGAATTCAGCCTTGTTAAGCTTTATTTATTTTTATTAAAAAACCCATCTTATTATTTGATATACTTCACACAAACATATTCATCCTACATTTTTTTCACGTTTAAATTATCTTAAAGACTTGCTTGATTTAGGTGTGAAATATCTTTCATGTCTATATCAGGGACAAACAGATGTGGCAAGTTTTCTCGATTCCCTTAACAGCAGGCATTATTGGAGATAATCTAATCTAATCCATTCATTTCTTCTTATTTTGTTTTTACAGCAACAAGATTTGTATTCCAGGATCTCATTTGTATCCTTGCTTACATGTTTTTTGTGATATTTTTTAAAGTCCTGGCTAAAATGTGCTTGTTTCAATTTATGAGGAATTTTAACTAAATCATGTTATAAATTATTATACAATATGTAAGTTTAGGGAACAAGATATCTTTAAGTTTCTTTGGAGATTCAGGGTGTTGATAGTAATAGCAGTTGTACAAGTGATAGGAGTAAGTGATTTTTCAATTTTGAAACCAAAATTTGTTTATTTTTTCATCACACCCCCGTACTCTGTAACTTGATTAACCCCCTCTTTCCCTCAGAATTTTCTGGCAATATAATTTTTCCTTTGTCCTAGGGTGGCAAGCCATTCACTTAATCTTTCCTTTTCCCTCTTTTAAATATTTACATAATATTTTTATAATTTATTATACCCAACAAATGATAGTTGATTAGTAAATATTAGTGGTGATAAAAATGTGCTTTGTACAGTTGTACAATTTTAGATTTATCTAGTCATTAAACTTAATATGTTCATGCAATTGTATATATATAATTAATAATGCCATTTGTTCTATAAATTTTCTTAGTGTTCCAGATTTTCCTGAAAATTATGATTAATGTATTAAAAAAAAAGAACATACATATGAGGGAAAAGGAATAAGAGTTATTTTACTTTTTATAACAAATTTTTTTATGATTTTTCAGGAGATGGTGACTTTTTTTTAAGTCTTCCATTTGCCTCCACTATGCAGGTTAAAGAATAAGTTGCTATTAAAACTTTACAGTTTTATTTGTGGGAAGAAAATAATTTACAGATATATATATTACAATACCATAATCACTAAATTATAAACAATGCAAAATAATATATTATTTACTCATATGTGTAATTTAAATGTTCAAATACCACAGAAATGATAAACATCAAATTCAATGTGCTGATTATTATTTCTGAGGATGTATAATGGTGAATAGGATAGAAAAGATGTCCACAGAGAATGTCAATTATCTCTGTTAACACTGATTTTTTTAATTTAAATTTATGCATATATATTACATTATATAATGTATACCCAGCATACCCCGGGTTTTTCCCATTTCCCCAACACCTGTTAACCATCCTAGTCTTTTGTGCCCTCCGCCTCCTCCCACCTTCTTCCCCCTCTTCCTCTCTCTCTCCATTGTTTAGTCCCGTTAGTTGTTTCAAATTTTTCTTATTTGTTTGTTTTTCCTTATATCCTTCATGTAAGTTAGACCATTCTGTATTTTTCTTTTTCTTTTTGGCTTATTTCTGCTAATATGAGTCCTTCTAGTTCCATCCATGTTGCTACAAATGACATATGTTTTCCTCCTTGAGTGATGCATAATATTCCATTGTGTAAACGTACTACATTTTTTTCAACCATTCATCAGTTTTGGGGCATTTGGGTTGTTTCCATATCTTGGCAATTGTTAACAGAGCTGCAATAAATATGCGTGTATAGGTGCCCTTTTGAATTAGTGTTTTCATGTCCTCTGGGTAGATTCCCAGTAGTGGGATTGCTGAGTCGAATGGTAATTCCACTTCCATTGTTTGAGGGTCCTCCACACAATCTTCCATCGTGGCTGAACCAGTTTGCACTCCCACCAGCAGTGTAAGAGAGTTCCATTTTCTCCATATCCACACCATTTGTTGCTGTCCATTTTGTTTTGCTTTTTTCTTTTGGTGTGGGCCATTCATACTGGTGTAAGATGGTATCTCAGTGTAGTTATAATTTGCATTTCCCTGATTATTAGTGATGTGGAGCATTCTTTCATGTGCCTATTGGCCATCTGTATATCCTCTTTGATGAAGTGTCTTTTAGTTCTTCTCATTTTATGACTGGGCTTAAACTTTAGTTTTAATAATAAAATTTCTACTAGACTCAAACTCAATATTTTGGGGCCAGAAAGAATTTTAGAAATGGTCCAGTCTAGTTTTGTTTTTCAAAATAGAAGGAGAAGCATGAGATAACATTCCTATTAATGCAGTCTATCTATATAGGAATTGATAATAATATGTAACATATAGTTAGCACTTAGGCTACTGGATCAGATTCAGAATACTCCTTGTGTATTGTTAATCCTGATAATTCCTTTTGGAGATATGTATTTTCTAAAATTCTTATTTGATAGATGAGAAATGGAAACCCAGAAAGGTTAAATTCCCATTTTCACACAGTGTCAAGTAAGAATTTGAATCAGTATATTTAAACCTCTCCATGTTCTCATTCTTATTTTGCATGCTATGTTACATCTCTGATTAAAGTCAAGATCTTCCCTAAGTTGTAATTCTTTGTTTCCATTATGGGTATTTTGTGAAAAAATTTAGAGATGATTGGTTGTTCTAAGTGAGAAGTACATAGTAGCTTGACAATGAAATAGTGGGAAACAGGAATAGAAGGAAACTGGTAAACCTGATGAAATGAGAATTGAATTTAGGATATATGTTAGAAAGAGGAAGGGGTTGTATAGAATTCTTGATAGCCAAGTAATTATAAGTTATCATTGTAAGAAAGTAGATCTTTCCTAGTAATATTTGTTCAGAGTGGTTTGATCTCCTTGATGTTGGAGATAATACCAACACTCAGCTGCTGAAATTGGTGTTAGATACTATTCTCATTGAGTCTGTTCTCTCTTCTGAAGCAAATTTGCTGTTGTGATTGTTATTTATCTTTTGAAAGTTTCCTCATATGATCCTGAAGGGCACCCAGACAGAGGACATAAAGGTCAATCTCTTCATTTGACTTCTTGCTGAGGTGTGAATATTTAAGAGATGAGACATAAAAATCACCATTATTGATGTTATTTTGCCTTATGAGGGGTTCTTTCATAAATGACACAGAGGGCAAGTAGAAAAGGACACAGAACTCGCTCCCCTCATTTAGCTTCTTGCTGACATGTGAATAATTCAGCGCTGACACACAGCATTTTATTTTGTGCCACTGGGCAGGCAATTGATTTACTGGAGATCTCTTACCAGAGGTCTTAGTAGGACCATCTTAGTAGAGCAATATTTTAGAATAACCCAGAATTATTTAAAACTTTTAGTTATTAAGAAGTGCTTTACATACATGAAATTATATGAGAGGAGCACACATTGTTTAACAAAAGGTCACACAATACTGATGTTTCTGAATTTTTTTGAGGAAATCTACTAAGATCATCTAATTCTTAATATGAATTTAAATAGAAATTCAGAGTATAAAATTTCACTGATTGGATCTTACTTGTATTTCTATTTTGAAAAAATGATCATAGCACATAACCTTAGGTCCCAGAAAGCAAATCGATAATTAACTTGGTACAGTAATTGTCAATAACAAAAAAAAATATTCCAGCCAAAAGTTAATTTGAGATCAATATTAGTCCATGACCTAGATCTAAATTTTATAAAAAGATAATAAGTGCAATTTATTAGTTATCAATCCAAGAAATGTTAAAGTCAGAGGAAGCTATTAACAGTTAGGTGTCAGTTTAAAAAACTTAGTATTGCAAGATTGAAAATAATGCATTCTAATAGACAAATGTAAGTATGTAGTAAGATGATTATCCTAGGGTATGTTTAATTTAGCTTTATCATGCAGTTGTAAATAAGTTTAATTATAAAACAAAATAAATTTAGTATGTTTAGGTTAGTGGAAAAATTTACTATAGACAGTGTCTAGGAAACGGTGGAAGGTACAAAATGTATGATAATATAATAAAAAACATTATTAGAAATCTTGCCTTTTCTCTTTAACAGATTGTTGTAATTTTTCTCCCACTGGATCCCAGAATAAATCTGCTATTTACAGCAAACTGGTTTAATGAAGGAATGTTAAATATGCAATTAGGCTGAAAATCTGCTAACATTTTTATTAGCATATAGTTACAAAACCAAAACAAAATAATTTTGAAGGAAAGACTTAAAGTTTGAGGTACAGGCATAAAATAAGGGGCATGTCTATGTGTCATGTATATACTGAATCAGGACTGAAATATTGGTTTCTTTGATTTTCTATGGCACAGCTCCATTGTAGAGCTTGTATTTAGAAGACTGATTATGTTACTTAGTAGTAAATATTCCACTGCCAGTAGGACTGGACATATCACTGTTGAACAAATATAAAAGATGTTATTGCAGAGGAAAAATCTGTTTTATTTTTATAAAGGAAGGTATTTTAAAAATTGGGGGAAGTACATAAAAATAAGCTAAAGAAATGGCTTGTAAAATAAGCCATTGATAACTTACTAGGAAGAGAAGTTAAAGGTAGTGGTGGAAGTCACCTGTAAAATTTGTCACTTTGAAGTGAACACAGAACTATTTCCAAACCAAGGAAGAAAGTATAATGAAACATTTTTGTGCAATGAATCTTTATGGGGTATGTAGGTAAATATTTTTAACTAAAGCAACATAAAACAACCTTTCTCTCCAATTAAAGAAAAAAAAATGAAGCCCAGTCTACTTTCTACCTTACCCCTAACTAACAGAGTTAGTCTAAATCCATGTCATCAATTTAGAAATTCTGTTTTGGAAAACAGTGAAATTGAGTTATACCTTAAGATGCATCTTTTCTTTTTGGAAAGTCACCCATACATTTTCATTTTATGAACTACTTTTAAAAAATTATGCAGCATTAATTTTAATTGCTTTATCCAATTCTTGGCTCTTGAATATCTCCAAAGAAGTTTTGAAAGGATTATGCCAAGTGTAGCTCCCTTTGGAACTTCTATATAGGCCTTGGAGAATCTGGGAAATGCTTGTGAGTAATTTCTTACAGAAAGAAGACACCTAGTTGAATGCTAGACTATAATTCAATCAGGAAGTTGTGATGACATCCTAAAACTCAGAAGTATGGTTTGAATGCTTTATGAGTAATACCACATTGCCAACATTGAAATACAGCTTGTATTTTTACTCGAGGACTATGAATACTAGGAACATAAAACAATTTTATAGCCTGTTACCTATGAGGTTGGGAGAGATGACAATTCATCACACCAGAGGTCTTTAGTGCATGCCACAAAGAAAGATTATGATATGTGGAAGAACAGAGGCTTGGGCTATGAGACTATGAGAAGGGTTTGGGTGTAGAGGACACAGCAGTCTGTGATGTGAGGACAGGGTGACAGTGTTTTTGAGGACACCCAGGTTGTCAGGGACACAAATCCCAGTCTTCAGACATACCACATTTACACTTTAATCAAAAAAATTCTATTGAGACTAACCTTTCAGCAAGGGAATATTATCTAAATAGAACACAGTCATTTCAGCTGTTAGATGAAAAACTTGTATTTTATGAGCCTAGAGAGAAGTGAGTTGAATGTTATCATAAGATAACACATGGTCTTGAGGCACCCTGGGGTGTTCCTATCTCATATCCCAGCACAAGCTCAAAACCCTTAGCCTGCTTGATGATTGTCAAAGTTATTTTAATTTGAGCCATACCAATTATTTATGCAAAAATATACTGTAAAGATGATAGTTGGAGAGTGAAAACATGAAAATGTATTTTTTCAGGCTTGTTGAGATTAATGAACCCTCAAAAATGTTATTAACTTTGCAGAATGAGTAATAAGTCTAAAAAGCTCTGCATTTAAAAATGCCTTGATTTTCTTCTCAGAAGAATGAATTGTGTTCATGCTCATGACTAAGTCGGTACTAGAGACAAGTTCTCAGCACACTTCCTTTTGCAAGTCTCTCTCTAAAGATATCCTCACTTTGCTGAAAGCATTTTAATTCTTATTGTGTTTCTTGGTCTTGTTTGGGAGTACTATTTCCAGGGTCTTGGGGGTAGGAAGAATAAACTACCCTGTAAAGCATATTGTTTAGTTCCCTTTGATATTGTGTTGTGTGTCACCATTATTTCTAAACCTAGAATGATGTCTCTGTCTATTGTCCCACTAGAATGAGGTGTCTAATCTTATCTGACCTTGCTTTGTGGGGGCATAAAGAACCTGGGAGGACTTTCCAGGACATATTGCAAAATATATTGGGACCTGGAAAATAAGAACAATGGGTAAGTTACATTACAAACAAGATCAGAGAAGAAAAGTGGCACCTTGGTTTATGGTTCTTAAAATGGTACAGAGTTTTAGACAAAGATTGTTAACTAGTTATGCTTTATCTTTCTTGAAGACAGAATAGATGTTAATGATCCTCAAAAGTGGTGACATGAAGTGTTTGGTCTGAGTCAGAAAAAACTTTCAATCTTAAGTCAGGGAGCAGGGGGAAAAAACAGGAAAAGTCAAGTTAATAGAGCACAGGGGAATGTCAGAGTCAAGAAATACCTTGAATAAATTAACAAAGGAAAATGAAAAAAAAAAAAGAAAAGAAAAAGATATATGAAAAAGAAGCATTAGCTCTGTCCAGAGCCTCTCAAAAGGATTGAGATGAAGGATACGGTTAGGTAGCAGAAGCAATGAACCTAAAAGTTGTGCTATTGCTCCCTCCTGTCCTGATTGTGTGTGTGTGTGTGTGTGTGTGTGTGTGTGTGTGTGTGTTTAGTAAATTGAGGGAAGGATTTGAAACAATCTGGCAGTTTTGAAAGGAAGACTCAAAGTGAGTAACAGTTCATCTCAGGAAAATTCCCACCTGGGAACCCCATTAAGACCAGGATTCAGGTGCAATGATGGAAAAGGTGTCCTTAGACTTGCCCTGTAATGAGATGCTACTAGTCATTAATTTTATGTAACTCTATAAAACCAAAACCAGGTCATAAAAAAGGGGGGAAGGCAGTAAATCTTTAGATCTTCTAGGAATTGCCAAGTAAATACTAACTTACCAAGTTCAGTGAAAGAATTTGAATGAGTCCTCTGTATTTTTCTTTCTTCTGTTTGAAGCCAGTTGTTTTACATCATTTTTGCATCCTCACTGTAAACCTTGTAAAATGCGTTAAGTTTTTCAAGTTACAAGTTTTTCAAGTTATGAAACCTCCACAATGTAAGAGGAAGCAGTCAGTCAAAATCCTTTGGTAACTCTCTGGTGATCTGAAAATCAGTCCCCGATTGCTTAGCTTAGGAGGACCTGTAGGCTCCTGTCCTGTCCACAATGTCTGGCTTTATTTCTTATTTTCCCAGTACTTTGCTATGCTTTCCTACTTTGGTGCTGTAATATCATGCTTACTCTACTTCAAACTGCCTTCACTAGATTCAAACCTCCAAGGTGTAGGTTCAGGTTAAATTTTACTTTCTCCTATTTACCTACCCCCCTCTGTATGCCTGGGTTATGACCTCTCCTGCGTGGTCCACACCTTCCTATTTTGGCAGTTACCACACTATGTAACTGTACAGATGCTTACTTACTTTGCTGTAGGAATTGTCACTAGATTATAAATTCTCTCACCTTGTAGAGAAGTTCTTACCAGGCAAAATTTTTTTATATCAAACTTGGAGGTCTACTTTTAGCTGTGGCAGAAGGTGAGGGGTGTTCACATGGGGCCACAATTACACATCCACTTGCTTTCTCTTCCATCCTTAGATACTGTTTTAAGCTCATGTTATGAAGTATAACTGTAGGGTTTTTGAAAAATAAAGCTGTTTGTTTCGTTGGTGAACCCCATTCATTTCTTTTCCATGTCTTGTCCTGAGGATTGATTTGAAATCTTGTTTGTTGTACAAAGCCCTTTTCTTTTCAGGGTCATTCCTTATTTGCTGTTGTAGAAACACCTAAACTGTGGGAATGAAATACCTTTAATGTGATGTGATGTGAATGGTTGTGATAAATACTGCCTTTAAATACTGCCTTTTAAATACTGTGATAAATACTGCCTTTCCTAGGTTTTTGCCTAGGAAATATGCTACTCATTCTTGAAGGTTTTCTCCTTTTGAATTGTGATTTTTCATTGTGTGAGGCAGGATATATTGACTATGCTTATTATTTTTTTTAATAATCCAGATATCTTTTACCAATGGTATACAACTTTTTTATTGTTCTCTGTAATATTTTGCTAATTTCTTTTCACTAAATTACAGGTATTGATTTATGAATGACATGCCAAGAGCAAAAAAGATTAAAGTATCATATGCTTTCCACTGGTCACAGTAATATCTACTTCTGAGTCATACCAGGGTATTATTTTCTTCTTATATGACATATGGAGTTACCAAGCGGTGCTTTTAATATCATAACTACTTTACAAATATTTTCATCCATCATTTAATCTTTCACTGTGCTGTCTTAAGAGCATAACCCTAGTCATATGTGTTATTGAGCTTCTAAAATATGGTTAATCTGATTTGAGATGAGTTGTACGTGTGAAATATAGGCTGCACTTTAAAGACCCAGAAAAATAATATTAAAAATAGCTCAGCTGGGCATTACAGGCTCACCTGCAATCTAAGCACTGGGAAGCAAAAGATCAGTATTCGCTTGTGTTCACAAGTTCGAGACTACCCTAGGCAACATAATGAGACCTGGTCTTGAAATAGCAGCTGGGCACCATGGCAGGCACCTATAATCCCAGCTACCTGGGAGGCTGAGGCTGGGGATCACTTCAGTCCGTGGGATTGGGACTACCCCAGACAACATAGCAAGACCTAGTCTCAAAAAAATAAAAAATCAGTATGTTTGTATTGAATATAAATTAATGGATAATATTTTGGAGATATCAGGCTAAAAAAGATAACTTCATCAGCTTATTTTTACTTTTTTAATGTAGTTACTAGAGCACTTAAAATCATATATGTGACTTACACATGTGCATTGTATTGCATTTCTTTTGGGCAGTGCTGGTCTAGACAGTAGCTAAATAATGAGAATTTTTGTTTTATTTCTTCATTTATACTAATTATTTATTTTTTTCTTATATCATTGTAGTCCCCATAGTTCTTGCACCACCATATCAGGCTTTTGTTTCCTTTTGCTAGAAAAGGTATTTAGTCACTATAACAAGTCAAATTTGAAGACTGATTAATTTGTAAGAATGTGATTTCCAAAGGCAATTAAGTATACCTGATGTTTTGAGGTAAACTCACAATAACAGTAACTATTCTAGTAAGTTGATATTATTTACCTCTTTGGATTTTCTGAGGACTTAATATGATTTATGTATGAAGGAAATAAGCTTATATACTATTGTATTATGAAAGGAAGGGTGCAGAACAATCAAGAACAATTTAAAAATTATTTTTCAACAGGGTATATAGCAGTTGTAGTATTCAGTTATCTGTGGATTCAATAAGAGCTTCAAAGAATGGACTTCTGGTCTCTGTGAATATTTGTTGTTCCAGGAACATAAATAGTCTTTGCAACCATCCCTCTAAATGGTGCATGATATTTTCTTTAATTAATATATGAGCCATTATGTAATCATTCCCTTATTAGTCCATTATTGATTTAGGAATGACATGCCAAGTCAGTGAGATGCTTTTTCCCCCCTATTTTTAACGTAGTGATGATAATTATCTTTTAAACTCTTTCCATATTTAGATAATTTTCCAAGATTGTCAAAACAATTTTAAAGAAATTATGAATTATGTGTAGGAGGGAAAAGCCACTCAACTTTCTGAATGAATCTGAACAAATATCCAACCAAGAGGGAATTCTATGTATTTTTTCAACTGTCTTGCATTTGTAGGGTAGGAAAACAAATGGAGCAAAGATGAAATATTGACATTGTTATTCCTATTGTGATAATATTGATAAAAAGAAATGATGAAATCAACAGACATCTTAATTATTTCAGTTTCAATGTCTACATTATGTCATAACTGAAATCTTGAATGCAGAGTGTTGACTTCATTGAACAATTTTATTTAGAACAGTGTAAAGGACGCTGAGTATATCCATAGTTGTTTAAAGGCTCATATAAATGGCCAACATCACATACAAATTAGCTTAATCTGCACCTTAGTTTCGGGAAGAATCCATTATTTCTGTCAGACCTTTCACTTCATTAAAAAGTTTTGGAAGAAAAGTTTTATTTTGCCCATGACTATGTATGTGTAAAAGTTTTATTTTCAGAGCAGATGTTTAAAGCCCCAAAAGCTGCGTTTACATTTTGTGAATATATTTATTGTCTTAATCACACAGAGCTTCTGTTACTGGTAGTAGGTTAGACACTGTAACACATTCCAAATAAAGTTGGGCGGAAATAGGAAAGCAGTTCCAAATTAAGCACAGCACTTTAATAATGATCTCATTTAAAATACGGCTTCTCATTATCATAGCATTACAAACCATGTTTGTAGCCTGAGTTCCAGAGTTGAACAGCAAACATTCAAGTCTGCGGCTGCGGTGCTCATTCATATGGAGAGAACAGCTCAGAGAATGTATATTCAGTGTAGCTGATTTGCGTAGTTTATGTTCTGTGCATACAGAGCTGTTAATTTTAATATAGTTGCCCTTACTCTCAAGAACACCTGCCACCCAGACAATCTAGTTATAAAATGAACTCTCCCAAGAATTATTTCCCACTTGCACTTTTTGATTTTTCAGAGAAATGTCTGAAACTACTTGTGACAGGGATATTTTAAAATGATAATTTCTGTGATATCGATTGAACATTTAAAAGGTTGTAGGCTCCTTGCAGATGTTGATTGTTGCTCCTGTTTTGTGCATCCTAAGTGTTAATGATGGTGGACTGATAATCTGGCTTTGTTGGCATCAAAGAAGGAAAGGCATGCAATTAAAATCAAGGTACCTGGGCTTGGGTCCTGGCTATGTTACATGGAGAAGTCGCCTAATTTCTGAAGCTACTGAATTTCCTGGTTGGGAAAGTGAATACAGAATGTTTACCCAATTGTTCTGGGATCTCAATCTGCCTAATTTGTTCATCATTCCCAATCCTCTGTTCAAGTGTAATTCTTAGAGAACTGTCCTTTGCTATCTCCTCTTACTGAGAACTCATTCCCTTAACTGCAACTATTTTTTATCAGATCTAATTCTCTTTCACTTGGACCTCTTTCCTGAATTCCAAAAGTGATATTGCTTTCCATTGGACATTGCTACTTGGAATTTTCACAGTCATCTTCAGACTAACTCTACTAAGTACTGCACTCATCATTTCTACCAGTGACTCATTTTTTCTCATTAATTACTCATAATTTTTTGGTTATGTTCTTTACAAAAACATTTGGGCTAAGCACTGAAATGCAAAGCAGGTATCAAAGTTTTTCCTTTACTGAGGTCACAGACAACATAAGTAAATATAACTTAAGAAACAAGTTCAACAAATGGACAAAATGTTTTAAATTTTAGAAAACCAGGAATTTTTTGTTTCTTTACCCTCATTTTTGCACAATTGCTAATGAATAAACTCTTGTTATTTTGTCCCCCTACCTGTGAAGTTTATCTCCAGCTTTGTATCAATCTATAATTATCTTAGTTCAAGTTCTCAGAATCTCTCTATTAGACTTATCACAATAGCCCAATTCTCCTGCAAAGTCTCCAAGCCCATCTCCCTGAAATCTGTTATCAGAGTGATCAACCTATATCATATATTTCTCCCAGATCAAAATTCTTCAGTATTATGTATCACCTATCAGGTAAATTTAAGAGATTAACAATGTCCCCTTCCTTTCACTCTAGTCTCCTGACCAAATGATTGCTCATGCTTGCACTGCAAACACTAAACTGCTTATATATTTGAAATATTCTATACAACATGCCATTTATTACCCCAACCCTGCATTTTTTTTCTTCTGCCAAAAGTAATTTTTCTAATACAAGGTTTTTCTCTATAAAACCTCTTTTTTATTCTTTCAGACTCAGCTAAGAAGAAACTTTTCTTGACACTCCTGGAATTGTCTCTATGCTTACACTTATCACACAATGCTGAAATACTGTTCTGTGTCAGTTTCACTCACTAGAGTATATCGAGGTTAGAACTGTATTTTCAGTGTCTTGAACTTGGTAGGTACTCATTTAATATTTGTTGAATTGAATCAAAGGGTATGATCCTTGACTTCTCTCCAACTTCATTTTTTGCCACTCACTTCCCATTCTGTTCTTCTCCTTAAGTGTACTTACAGTGAACTACGCTGTGATGTAGCTTCTAGGAGGATGGTGGTCCATCACCTGGGATACTTTTTCTCCTTCTTCATTACGTGGCTTGTTACTATTTATTGGTTCTTTAAATCAGACAGTTTGACTTGGACATCTCATCCTTAAGAGGCACTCATCTCTCTCTCCCAGAATCTTTATTTATGACAGATTAGCTCTACTTTCTTAAAGCATCCTCTGCCCTCATTGCACTATGCGTGCTAACTGTCTTTTTGGTCTTATTTGTCTTCTCTACTGGACTGGAACCTCTGTTGTTCATCACTGTGCCCTGCATGCAGTAGGCACTTAATAAAACGTTATTTACAATTTTTTTCCTTCTTGCATTAAATAGAGAAAGAGAATTCACATTCTGATAGTCTAGTATGTGCTTGTCATTATGCCAAGTGTTTATGTAGTATTTGGAGAAAAACAATGGAAGCCAGGAGGCTTAACAAAGCATTTGCAGTTCTGTAATCTCAGGCCTGTACTTACTCATAGGTTTGGAGAGCTACCTTGTTTCCCCATGTGTGCTATAAAAGCTTACTTCATTAGAGAATGTGTAGACCTACTGGTGAAGTTCACAGATAGTTTATTTTGTAATATGCTTTACTTTATCAGGAAGAAATTCCATTTAAATAGACTAGAAGGTGTTTCTTAAACTGGGGCAAGCATTCTCTTGGGAAGTGTGAAACCCCAGAACAAACAGATGCATCTTTCCGACAGGTTAACATTTACTCATAGCTAGAGTGTTCTACTTAAGTATGATAGAGTAAAGTCATTTTAATGCTACTTTTCTCTCTGAAAGTCATAAACACAATAAAATAAAAACTCACCATTCCCCAAACCCTCAAAGAATTAAAATCTGGGGAGAAAATCTGTTCAAGGGAAAACAAGAAAGATAAATAATTATGAAGACTATCAGCCAAATATAGTGAAATTTGGATGAAATATGAGAGATCACCAAGAGCAAAAATAAACTTGTCACTGGGTGAAATAGGTTTCTAGCAACATGAATGAATGTCACAGAAAGGTCCATTCAGAGATCTCTTGATTCAGGTAAATATACTTGGGAGCACAAGAGGACTATAGAAGTAGGGAATAGTCCTGGTGAGTCTAATTTCCAAACCCAAGATCATTTCTTTTTCATTCTACATCCAATATCCAAAAGGAATGGTGTGAAAAATAAAGGTGTTCTGGTTAGCTTGGATTTCTGACTGAGGAAGGCTGAGAGAGGTGAGATTGGGTAAGAAGAAGATAGCTGATATCATCAGTTTGTAATTTAAGAACCTTTTCTTGTAAGCCAGACCAAAACATAGTTGAAATGGCAATACTCTCCAGCTCAAATAATCACACACAGAGAAGTATAATTACAGACAGTTACAAAAACAAAAGGTGCTCTGATAGCATATCTCGAAGAATGCTGTTTTGTCTGTGGCTCAGGAAGCTTTCCTTGAGAAAGCAGTTTGAGCAAAGAACTGATGTATGAGTCAGTGAGACAGATGAAGAGAGCATTCTTGTCAGTGGGACAAGCGAGTGTGAAATCTTTGTGGCAGATGAGAGCTTTCTGTGGGCAAGAAACAGAGAAGGCAAGTGTGACTGGAATACAGAGTAGGAGTTTGGGATGGAGGGAGGAGGATAATAGGAGGTGATACTAGAGGAAAAGAGACTCAAATATGAAAGACCTTAGTGTTCTTGTTAATGATTCTGAAGAGCAATGGGAAGCAAATGAGAGAATTTAATCAAAGTTATGACATGATTAGATTTGCATTTTAAAATGATCCCTTTGTCTATAATGAAGACAATTGATTTGGGAGCAAAGGATAGTATAAATGTAGGAAAGCAGTCAGAAAACAGGTGCGAGGTAGACAAAGACTATAACAGTGAAAATGGAGGTAAATAGGCAAATGGGCAGTTTTGGGAAATTGTACCTGATGGTCTGAATTTTCAGACATGTTTGGTAGAAATTGCTAATTCTCCTGGTATCCATGTTCCTATTCTTCCTCTTCTTATTTAGAGATAATACCACCTATTTTACTCCAAGTATGAATCAAAAACATGATCACTTACTTAGAGTCTACATTTATCAGGCTTTCAGTTATATGTGGCAATAGATAAATTTTGGCAAACATTTAGGTCCCCTTCTAAAAAACAAAACTGCTTGCCCTGGATTTTAAACTACTTCCATCGGTTTAAAACTAGACAGGGTGCTAATGATTTAGTTTCCATCGATGCAGATTTGAACATCAGCAAGAGCAGGCAGAGGGAGATTAAAAAGCAAAGTTAGGATCTTGAATGACCTTTTGGCTTCACTGGCCTGATTTTATTCACTTTTGCATTTTTATGCATGATAGAAATAATTTCTCATCTTGGTTGAGGCACTGTGTTTTTGAATTTTTTTGTTTGTTTGTTTCAGCAACTTAGCTTAATGATTCCAGGTGATTGGAGGGGACTGAACTGAATGAATGGTGGTGTCATTCATTGAGATGAGAAACATTCATTATCTTTCAGTTTTGAGTCATTTACACATTTGATTGAATATTATTTGTGTGTCTTAATTTGAGTAATTGATAAAATATTTCAAATCTAGACATCTCTCGCTGGGTTATCATAAAACCACTCTTTTTATAAGATTAAGTTTTGCTAATTATAATTTTATCTAATTGTGCTCTTATCCAGCTCATATTTCTAAAATTATCAAGATATAATGAAATTCAAAACTGACTTACTGAACCTTCAATGTACTTATTTTTATAGCTTGCACTAACCTATCAAGCTAGTTAAATAAAAAAAGAAAAAATGCAAGAAAAATTCAATAAAGAGGAGAGAAAATATAATTAACTTTGAGTTTATTTGCTAGCTTACTTATGAAGTCTCTACAAATCATCACTTTCACTTCAAAAAGTATTTATATGCTCTGTGCTTAATAATAAGCTCATAATTTTGTTTGGAATATAAACTATTCAATATTCAAAATTTATTCTTTTTATTTTGAAAATCAAGACAGCTACTCACATGCACATTTTTTGCATTTCTTGTAATCTGTGATGCTTCAAAGATGACTAAAAAATTTCTCTTAAGATACTTATTAAATTATTTACTATTATTATTTACTATATTATCAAAGTATTTGAAGCTCAACTGGATAAAATAGTGGTTATTTTTATTAAAATTCTCTCTGCCTTACAAAGATTCTCTTGAAATTTTATGAACTTTCCTATATGTTCAAAGAACATATGTTCAAAGAAAAGTTCAAAGAAACTATATGTTCAAAGAAAAGTGAATGAAGGATCATAATAATTTCTTAAAAATCTTAATAAAGGATATTTGTACCTCCTATTGTTGAAATGCCTAAGAGAGGAACAAATAGAAGATGGAAAGGAAAGACTAGGTTTTGCAAAGTGCCTGTCTCAGGTTTGGAGGGACAAAAGAGCACCATCTTGGACATGTGTCTTTGGCACTTTTGGAACTAAAAATCTTACTAGGGTAAGATAACTGGCCACTTGCGGCATTAAGGACTTTTTGGCTTTCTGTTTTCTTAGTTCATTTTCCCTGTTATAAAACCCTGTTGCTTAAATTGCACTGTGACTCTGGCAACTGCCACACTCAGGTGAGAAGAACCTGAAATAATCTGGGCAGCAGTAGCCACATTTAAAAGTGACATTTTTTTCCCCTTTGGCTTGTTGGTTGTGATAGGGGTGCTGTGGTGAAATTGGGGTGGGGGACATGGTTCCCCAGCATGGTGGCACTGCATTAGAATAGCAACCATTGTTCCCTGGTAGATGGAGATTTGGAGAAGGGAAGCCAAGCCTTCTCATGAAAAGAGCAGAGTAAGGAGATTATGAGGAGAGGAAAAAGAGAAGAAGCTGGGAGAAGAGGGAGAGCAGAGGAGCAGCAGGGAGGCTGGAGGCCTCAGAGCTGCCATGTGCAGCAGCAGGTCAGGGAAGGAAATCATGCTGTGGGCTTCCATTCCCAGCCCAGGCCAATGAGGAGTCCAGGGAAGCATGCTGGAGACTCTTGTGTCCTTTGTAAGTTGACTTGGAAATTCTGTACTTGAGAACTTGCTTTAACTTTGAAACTGTGAAGCTTGGGGATTGTCTAGAGACCTGAAGAGAGAACCTGTAGTGTTGCTGTTTTCATCGTGAGATGTCTAAAGTGGTTGTTGCTATTGTATGGGTTGAGTCTTGCTAGTTTCAGGTCTCTTCAGAGTTGAAGCTTTAGAGGCGAAGCTTTGTCTTTTGTAGGAAGACCAACTTGGTTCCTTCATTTGGTTGAAAGTGAATAGCTGTGCCTTTGGAGGAGGATCAAGGATGATGCCTCTTGGTTTCTTCATCTGGCTTAAGTTTGGACAGCTGCCATTTTGGGGACACATGTGGCTAAGGACCCATGTGCGGTTTTTGAATTAAAGACTGAACTGGTTGGTAAGATAATCAAAGGGAGTCCATTGTATGCTCAACAACTCTTGTCTATTTTGTCTTTTTAATGAGCAAATCTGTTTTTGCCCCTTCTTAAGGTTGGTGTGGTCTTGCTACTGTTCATGCGGGCTGGGACAAGCTTGGTGGGTGGCTGGATTTCAAGGACCAGTTGCTCCTATTTGTAAGTTTAGTTAAGTTCCATGTTTTGCTTGTTTCATTATCCAATTTTAATTAATAATCTAGAGGGAAAATCAAAATATATGCATTGAGAAGGAGAATACACCCATTATATTCTCTTGTTCAATTTACTCTCACTCACAAAGTTAATAATTTCCCACTTCTCTGTCACCACACAGGGTGGCAGTGTTTGGAGGGCCATGGGAAGAGGAAAGATAACTCAGAACCCAAATGGGCTGGAGCAATGAGAAGCCTAGAAGGATTGTGCCATGGCTCCTTCAAGAGGGATATGTTGAGTTGGTGCAGCCCCAAATCATAGGCAGGTCTCACTTTTATTTAGAAGCAAGAAAAAGATGAGGTTCAAAAAAGCAGGCAAGCAAGCAGGGACTATGCAGATGGGAGGGGTATGCATAATGGCCTGGAGTTAAAAAGACCATCTGGGGAACCAGAGTGTTCATCTAAACTATCATTTACAGTTCTATCTAATGGACTGTCTTCAGTGTGCAGTTCCTTAAGCCAGGACTTTTGCCCTTGAGGGATCCCTTATCTTAGTTCCCTGTGTGAAGGGCACACAATAGACAAACCACACTCTTAGTTTAAATCTTTAATGCTCCCTCTCCCCCCTCCCTCACCTCAATATCAGCTTATAAATCTGCTTCATATTTACCAAAAAAGTAGAGAGTACTGATATTGGGTGGGAAAACAAGCAAAATGGGGTGCTTATCCAAGCATACAAAGGGAAGCAGCTGGCCTTTTAAAGCCAGCCACATACCAGGTTCTTCTTACCTACAAATGCAGTATCAAGACATAAACTTTGAGAGGGAGGCAAAATTAAATTTACTTATTAAAAGACAAATTAAACAAGAGTCACTGGGGTATAAGGAATCCCCTTTGGTAGTCTTACCACACAGTCCAGACTGTAGTCCAAAGAGCAGTAGCCATGTGTATCCCCACCTTATGCTGGATGAAGGAGTTAAGATGGCACCACCATTCCTCCTGCAAAGACACAGCTCCACTCACTCCAAGCCAGAAGAAGCCAAGATAGTGCTGTCAGTCCTTCTCTGAAAGCAGGAAATTCAAATCCAACGAGGAAAATCAGGATGGCATCATCAATTCTTTTCCAAAAGGCACAGCTCAGGCATTCTTTCAGCTCCAACTCCAAAGTAGCCCGGCATCAGCAAAACTCATTCAATACAGCAGTGCAGCAAGCACTTCAGACCTCTCACCTTGAAAACAGCAACACAGCAAATTTTCCTCAGTTCTCCAGAAGACTTCTAAGCTTCACAGTTTCAAAGTTAAAACAAGTTCTCAAGCACTAAAATTTCAAATCAGCCTATATAAGTTACAAGTTTTTCCAACATACTTCCCAGGGCTTATCAACCCAGGGCCCTACTGTGGCACATGGCCAAGGGAGCCCTGAGGCCTTCCAGTCTCCCTGCTCCTCTGCTCTTTCTACTTTCCTTCCCTGTTCTGTGTCTTCTCTCTCCTTTCCCTGTTTTCCTCTGTCCCCTCCCTAATTTATTAATCCTCTTTTCTGGGGAGAAGACTTAACTTCCCTTCTCCAAGTCTCCACCCACCAGGACACAATGGCTGCAATTTTAATGCAGCACCACCAGTACTGGGCCACAACACCCCAATTTCACCATAGTTCCATGAAAGTATAGAAGAGAAATTCACGATCTTCCCATCAACAAGCATGTTGCTGTATCTACTCTGCCTCCCATTTGTAAAGCAAGTGAACTTTTCTCTGATATTTTGTCAGATGCCTCTTCCCTGATATACAGGATCACATTTCCTCTTTCCAGTCCTGGAATTCTTGTCAATTTCCTCTCCCCTTTGCATCAGTAATCCTTTCCCACTTGCAAATAAGACCCTGTTAGCAAAACAATCATATTGTTTTAACTTCCATATACAAAATAATAAAATTAAAACAAAAACTTGTGTCCCCATTTTTAGCCCAATATCTTCTTCCACCTTTAACTTCACCTAATTTCCTTTCTGATCTTTTAATAAAACTACTTAGTAAGATATCAACATGGACGGGTTCTACATCCTTACCTCCTATAATCTTTCTTTCAAAGATGGTTTTGAAAGGAAGTGAGAAAGGAGATAACAGTAAAAAAGAAAGTCTTTATTACTGTGCTCCCAGGAGGGGTTCACTGACACTAGAGCAAGGTCAGGAAAGTCATGCTTATGTTGGGGAGGTGTCTGCTTTTATAGTGCAGAGAGAGGGGGGATGAGATCAGGTATGAGGAACTGACTTTTTTTCTTCTGCTGTGGTGGGCAAGGTCAATGAACAGGTTGAAGCTGGTGGGCTGGTGAGATCAATCTCTCTTGGGTGGGTGAGGCTGACAGCAGTTTGGGTTGGGTGATGTCCATAGGGGAGTTGTTTAGTATCTATAATATTCTCACCAGTGGAGCTACCACTGTCTTCTAACTGACCTTTCAGTATTTGTAATGTAACATTTGATATATGCAAAAGATAATTAACATATAGATATAAAATATAAACTTCCAAATATCTAACTCCCAATTTATGATCTAAAATGGTTATTATTATAGCACCTGCTTATCTGCACCTTCCCTATTTTGCTCCTTTCCTCTTCCAGGAAAATCCTTTTTATTTAGTTTTGCTTTTTTATTTTTTGAGTTTTATATAAAGGGTTCCAACTGTGAAATTTTATGCACCTTACTTACTTTTATGACTTACCCACATAGCAGTGGATTTTTTCCCCTTCCCTTTTCACAGTTGTATTATGTGACTGTTCCACAGTGTAATTTATTCATTCCCCTGTTGATCTATATTTGGGTTGTCTTAAGTTCTTTTTCGCTATTGAAGTATTTTAATTGATGAGAGGCTTGGACTTGGTCACTCTTCCTGCAGTTGGCCCAAAGCTTAGTCTTAGTGATGATGGCATCAGCATTTGTTTGGCTTCAGCATTTCCTCTTTCTCCTTTTTGGGTTTGCACAGTGCTGCCTACTTAGAGATTACTTGGAGATTTTTGTTTTGTTTTATGTTTTGGTGCTGATGGTAGTGATGCTTGGATTTTTTGTTGTTGTTGTTGTTCTACAATTCCAGCAGTTCTTTAAAATAGTATGCATTATTCATGATTTAGTTGGTTTCTAGCAAAATAGATTTTTAAGAAAATTTGGCTTTCGTTCTCTAGAAACCATCATTCTGTCTTGAAGCTACTCAGGTTTTCTTTCCATCATTTCAGGAAAACTGCACTTGTCAAGATCAACAGTGACTTCCAGAATGCTGAATCAAATGATCACTTCTCATTTCTCCCTGTCTTTTAGCAATAAGTGAATGGCAGCTTCACTATTCTTTAATGTAGGCTGTTAAGCAGCTGGACTTGGAGTTGCTTGATTTTTTAGGAATGCGTCTTCTGTTACTAGACAAGAAGATGGTTAAGCAAGTCTTCAACGGGGCCCACAGTCCTACTCAGGATTATAGCAGCACAGAGTTCAGAATTCAAAGGATCAAATATAATACTAACAATAAAAGAAGCATGCATTAATAATAATAACAAAATTATACTTGTAGATAATTTATCTTTCCTCTTAGCTAGCACAATCTTTCAACAGGGGAGATGATATCCTTTGACAATCTCCCCTTGGAAGCAGGAGTCAGAAAAAATTATTTGTTCCTTACACTGGTCCCACTAAAATTCCAGAAAGTTAAAAAGTGTTGCCCACCTGTCAAAAGCAACTTGAGTTAAAGATGATGTTAATCATCTTGGTGTTTTTGTGCTACCCTATTTTATCATTGTTATGATTTTCCAGTCCAAAGGTCTCTATTAACTAACGATGGCTGAAGTCATCTTTAAAGTAATTTTACAATTTCTAGCAAAGAAAAGCTTTTCCAGCAGATATTAGCAATGACTGAGGCAAACATCAAAACACAGGATGAAAATTTGTTTATCCCATATAGTCTCTACATCAGGATTAAGATCAATTTTGAAATTAGATTATGGTTCATTGTATAAAAGACAGGGAATTGCATATATTTATGTACCTCTTAATTCCTGATGCTATATATATTAATTTGACCATGTTGCCTTCATGTCCCATAAATGAAATTTAAGGTAATGTCAACCCCAAATCTAATTGCTTTAAAATTATTTCATTTCTCTTGTATCAGTTTTATGTTTCAACTATATATTTGAAATTTTCTAGGTCTGAAGGTAAATGAGTATAAGAGTATCTAACTGATTCAGTCTTTTGTAGATCCAACTTATTTCTTAATACAAATTGAAAAGAATCAAAAATACTATTTCAAATGCACCAATGTCAAATTCAGGTATACAATGTGATATAAAAACTCAGAATTTGCATATGTTTATGTTAATTAATTTGATTTGGATTGGGTAAAAATTAGTAGATGATTAAATTTCCTAGGGAAGAATAAAACTGAGTAATCAGTGATAGGAAAAAATATTATAATTGTGACAGATATAGACATTTTGAAACCTAAAATAACTCCTATGTAATAAATAAAAGCAGTTATATTTGTTCTGTCACTTATATTCATTATGCTAATTTTAATATTGGCTGTCAGTCCTTTGAAACTAACCATTTTGAGAGGTCTTTACACAGACAATTAGTTGATTCTTTATGGATAAGATGGAGGATATCTCTGGGGAAAGCTACAGAAGGAATTGCGTGAGAGTTGGAGAAAACTAGACTTAAAAATTCAGAAGACAATGGCAGAAAAGTTAACTGAAATTATGATAGGGGTTGAAAAAGTATAGAGTAAAAAGAAGAGAGGCTTAGAAATGTTTGTGTCATCAATGAATTCTGGGAAGAACAGTGACATGAGAAAGAGGAGACTTAGGATACTGCAAGAGAATTTAACAGAGTGAACAATAAGGGTTGCTTAGCAATGTCGAATACTGTGTAGAGGTCAAGCAGAATGAAGGGTAAAGGAATCTCAGAGTTTTTAAATTAGAAATTTATTGGCTACCTCTGGAGACCAGAAGGAGAGGTGTGGGCCAGAAGTTTTATTACTTTGCCAGTGAATGAGGAGTAAATGTGAGGTGAAGCAATAGGGAAATAGATTTTTTTAACCTATATAATCCATAAATATTTATTGAGCATTTGCCTCTCATTTGTGATGTGAGGGCAAGGAGAGTTCTGGGTAGTAACTTAAAGAAGAAATCAGGGTGAAATCAACATCTTTTAAATGGGAAAGTCTCTAAGATAGGGAAAAGAAGCAGTTCAGAGACTAAAAGGGATAGTAATGGTACTATGACTGAAAGAAGAAAGAATAGAACCAAGATCCCAAAAAAGAGGAGATAGTGAGCTCATAAGCAAGAGGAGAAATTTACTTTGGTCTAGAGGGTATTCAGCTGGGTGAAGAAAAGGGTGACGTTGAAGTGGAGATTCATGTTTAGGCTCTCAATTTTCTATCCACAATAACAATTGCCTTCTGTGTCCCTTGTTAGTGTTTGTGCTAATGTTTGTGAAATGGCATCATAATAGTATATTTTTCGAGTGTGGATCTCCACATTTTCAGTTGAATAGAGCTCTTTGAATGCTATTTGCAATATTACTGGGAGTACAGTGTTGTTAGGACTCCATCTAGTCATTTAAGTCAATGTTAAGAAATGGAGGGAGCTGGGAATAATTTCCAGAAGTGCAGTCACACAGAAGCAGTGTCTCCCAAACAGTTATTGACTTGCTATGTAGATCATAATGGCCATTCCTTGGAAATGATTCCTGTTGGAAGCAATTGGTGATGATGTGAAAAAGTGTAAGTTTCTGAATGTGTAATGATATACATAACATTTAAACATTTTTGAGAGCTTAAAGAAATGAATATGCTTTTATTCATAAAAACGTATGTTTGGAGCACGAGTCTTGCCGAGCATCAGTTTAAGCAAAGGAAGCTTCCCTTTCTTTACATTCTGAGAAAAGGGTGAGTTTTTTCTCTAGAGAGAGCTGCAGAAAATATTTGCAGAGGACAAGTTGAGAAAATCTCAATGTGGGATAAAAGAAGCTGAGTTATTGTAAAGAATATTCTCACTTCAATTTGTGTGGAAACTGTTTTTGCTGCTGATGTGTTGTTTACTAAAGAGTCAAGTCATTTTAGCAAGATTCTCCAAGCAACATCAGAAAGGGATTCCTGAGAGGGCTTGCAGCAATTGAGGAGAGATCAGAATTGACAAGAAAACTTAACCTTGATTTAATGCATTGTAAAAATTATTCACTAACATGAATAGTGAGGGGTTAAGAGGGAATTCTATTTTCATTATTGACAAGAATTGTCTTGACATTCAGATATTCTAACTGGTAATTGTCTACACATAAGCAAGAATAAAATGAAGGCTAAAATACTATAAAAATTTTACATCATGGTATAATTTACTAAAGAAAGCAATGCAATTTAAAACAGACATTCCTTTCTGACTGAATAAGCTATACTCTTGACCATTTATTTGAATTATGTTTTCATCTAAAGGACTAGACCATTTCTCCCCTTCTGTTTAGATGGCTGTTTCAGGGTTTAGTTTTTGCTGCATCATCAACAATTTTATATATTTCTCATTGGACATGAATTAATAATGCTTTACCTGCAACACAACAAACTATTAAAGTGATAAAAGACAATGAGTGCATTTCAGCTCTCCAATAAAAAACAAAACTCCACTCCCACTCCTCCCAACTAAACTATCAAATGCTGAAAAATGCCCAAGCTTTCTGCAAAGAAAGTCACATTATGGATCTATTAAATAAATTAGTTAATTAAACCTTGATATTATAAAACAATTTTGAAAAGTTCTAATTAATTTTTAAACAATATTGAAATAATGACTTGGTACCTCACATTCTTTAAAAATATAGTAACTCAATCAATCCCACTACATGCTACACCACATTAGGCTGTTGATTTTCTAATGGTTAAAGTGCAGATCACTGATCTGGAGAGTAACTATGATAGCCTGGGGAAAAAGAAACCAAAGTATAGAGGTTTCATAATAGTGACCAGAATTTTTAATGACCTATTGACTCTCCAAGTATTTGTTTCTTCCTTGAGAGTATGGTAAGACACAGAAACTGATGCATTCCACTGCTATTTTTAATTTCAGCAACTGTTTACTTAAGATTGTTGGATTGAATCATTACACTGGAGACATTTCCCAATTCAATAAAATAGATCTGGATTCTTTCTCTTTGTAATTCTCCAATGTATGCTTCAATCTATCCTTAATTGTAGCATAGTGTAGCTGCAACAACTTCTTAATCACTGGTAAGAATTCATCTAATTTATTTGTTGCTGCTCCTGTTGCTGGTATGGGCTCTGGATGTCTGAATGGAATTCTGTGCTGGGGCAAGAGTTTCATGTGGTAGGAACAACAGAGGAGGAGCTGAATCTGACTGGAGTCTAGAGGCCTGAGAGCTCAAGGCCACTGATCTTCTAAAATGTGTAGCTGCCCTGGAGACCATCTTGCTTCATTTGCAGCAGAGTTGCTCACCACCTGTTCCAGATTTCCTGATTGTGTTTATTAAAAAGGCAGCTTCAAGGGCACCAGTCCAACCTTTTGAATCAGATTCTCTAGGGATGGTATTTGCACATTTGCATTTTAAAACAAGATTCAGGACATTATCTAAAGTCTGAGAACCTGACCTGTAAGATAAAGTTTAAATTTCTTGGCACATCCTTCTCCAAAGTTCTGTCACATATCCCTTGCCATTCCCAGACACTGGTAGTTATTATCAGTGGTGAAATGCATGTATTTCTCTTTATTGCATGCTGTTTCAGGATTGACTGTCGTTGTGTGTGACTTTGCCCAGAATTGCTCACCTGACAATTCCTATAAATCTTTGTATTAGAGAGATCTGTACAACACAAGGACAATGACCTGGCCTCTTTTCACAGTTTAGTGCCTAGCATGTTGCCAGCACATTGTAAGCATTTCATAAGTATATAGAATGTGTCAGTGCTTAGGTAAGTATCCCTCCTTTGCCTAAGGAAGATGTAATTTACTTCCTTCTTTTGGATACAGTTTTAACAGGAACTTATGACAGGATTCCTATTAATTGACCCTGGAGCCTTTCCTTGGTTTCTTAGAATTTACTACTCTAACGGGACCCACCTTGTTTTGCAACCATCCCATCCAGGTAGGTTCATCTTCAGTTCAAGCAGCTAAAGAAAAATGTCAGAGACTTTGGTATTATCTCCACAGGATTTTTAATAGTGAACAAGGTTAAAAAGCCTGCAAGAAAACAACCACTTGAGACTCCCTGTCCCCTAAGGAGATACTACCTTTATCCCCTCCCTCCTAGACATACACTTATGTATGTGCACACCCATTGGGCCCACCCAGATGTATACCATCATGGGAAGGACACAATACCACAGGTGTTGGTCACAGAGGTTAATAGCAGAAGTGTATGAAAAACCCTGATAACTTATTTACACTACTCACCTCCAGAAGAAAATTATGGTCATTCTTTTAGAAGTGTTTTTTGGAAATAAAGCTAAGATGTTGATGAAAATGCTAGTGAATCCAACTGTCACCAACCCCCAGTTCTATTATCAGATTTCCTCAGAATGAAATATAGCAAAAATTCCCTTTAAAGGGTATTTTAAAATTTATTTAACAGAATTCTGTTATTTAATCAGGATTGAACCATTGACTGTGCGGTATGCAAAATAATGTCTTTGCTGATCATCTTTTAAGTATATGTTCTGTAGACTATTTTGTATTGTTGGAAGTCAGAAAACTGAGTTTTACCTCTGATACTATGTAGACAGTTACAAAATATGGCTGAGTCTCAGTTTTTTAATCTGTAAAATGGGGTGTTAGGTAGATAGTTTCTCAGATTCTAAACTGTTATACTCTACTCCTCAGCTTGTAAACCAAAGTAAAGTCAGAACTTGGAATGGTAGAGTTTCACAGGTGCTAGATGTACCTCATGACAGCTGTCATTTATTTTTCTCTTAAATAAGTTATTCTAAGTTGTTTCTTTCTTTTTTTTTTTTCCGAGACTAGGTCTCGCTATTTTTGCCTGTGGAACGGCAGGCTCTCGTTGCCCGGGGTACCACAGACTCAAGCAATCCCCAGCCTCAGCTTCCCAGGTAGCAGGGATGACAGGTGTGCACCACCACGCCCAGCTATTTTTTTGGAACTAGGTCTCACTACAGGCCCCAGTTGGGACTCAAACCGTGATCCCTAGCCCCGGCCGCTTCATAGGCTGAAGCTTACAGGCACGAGCCACCGTGCTGCCCAGCCTCTTGTTTCTTATGGTAAGAATACCTGTCAGGTTTAATTTATTATGCTAAATAGCAAACTCTTGGATAAGCTAATTTGGTTTCTAAAATCATATGGATCAGCAACTTCCACAATGAGAACATCTTACCAGATTACATCTTGCACTCTTAAAAACTTGAATCAAGGTTAGCAAGCATTTTCTGAGTTCCAGTTATATATCACGCACTCTGCTAACTTCTAAAATACAAAGGTTGCCATGATATAACCCTTGTCCTTGAGTTGTTAAGATAATGCACATATATAAGCAGTGTATGAGTCATTTATGGGAACCTGATGACCCTAAAATTTCTTGTTTTCACCTGAGATTACTTTTTTTCTAGTTCTTCACTCAAGTTATGGTCAGATCTTATCATTATATAGGGCTAAGAGACTTTAGGATAGAGACTACATGGGCAAGTTGTGTTTTTCAAGGAAGACTGCACATTGAGGAAGTTAGTGTGACTGGAAGTGAACATCAGAATTTATAAAAGGAAAGAAACAATGGAGAAAATGCATTTAATTGTACCATTCAATTGGCAATCATTGATAGGTAAGGAAGTAGGGCATCTGAGAGGATTGTGCAGGATTTAAGATTGGTAGTAGTAGCTTTCTTAAATATGCACTGATGTGGTTTATAGAAAGAGGAAAATCTTCTATATGCATTAAAACATGCACAGTATTTCTTTGCAGTAGACCTCATTTATATCCAATCTTCAGTTTTTAGAGCAGAAAATGAGGTTAACTAGATGGAATCCTGAAACCCAGCAGCTGCTTGGGTGAGCAACTGTTATCTTGGCATTCCAACAGAATTATGAAAACATGGAGACTTAACTTGGAAAGTCTTCCATGACTAATTTCCACAGATAATGGAACATGAGTTTTGGGAAGTGCTGTGACAAAATACTCTGTTAGAGTAAAACATAATAAAAATAACTAGTATTTATTATATGTATGCTATATGCTAAATACTGGAGAAAACACTTGGCATTCAGTGCCTATTTAACAGTCACCCTATTGTAACTGTATAGAGAAGAAACCTAAGTCACAGAGATGTTAAGCAAATTGCCCAAATTCAAACAGCTAATAAATGATGGAGTTAGGAATCAAACATGTAAGCTAGTTAGACTGCTATTGATGGTAAGAGAAATAAGCATAGATCTACTAATACTCAAATGCAAACAAAAGCTGGATTAACTGATAGAACCCATTGATAAGAAAGATATTGGACCCAAAGAAGAGATTTATTCTCCCCTCCCTATTTCTGAACATTTCTTTTTCCTTTCTTTGAAATTTCTTGGCTGCATCTTTTTCTTTAGCCATTCTTGGCTCCTTGCCCTAGAACCAGCAAAGTAACAGCAGGGCATAGTAATTAAAGTTCTGATATGGGAATCAGATACAAGCTTTGCAATAACTTATCAAGTGGTCATTCAGGCTATACTTAGAGTTGTTGTCCCTGTGGTCAGTTGTGCCTATCTTACTGTGAAAGATAAATATTAGATAAGTATTTCTGTCATTAAACAGCCTCTGTGATTTCCCCCATACATACCATTTCTTTATGAATTGTACATTGGGAAGATTGTCCAAATTTACCCTCAACTCTTATGCTAACTCTTATGCTGCTCTGATTATTCCTGGAAATGGATTAACTAATCACATTCCCTTAATTATATAAAGACTTGGTGATTTATAAATTTCTCCTTCCAGGATTATATTTCCTATTTAAAGTATGAGTCCCCAAAGTAAAGGGTGAGAAAACAGACATTTGGGAATGTTGTTGACTTAGTCAATGCTCTTCAAATTATATTTTGCTGGTGTTATCATATTGTAAGTATGTCGTTCACTTGAATAAAACACATTCAGTTGAGATATTTAGAGAATTGCCTTACTCACTGCATTACCTAGGATAGACAAGATTATGGTGTTTAGCAGACATTCCCCCAAATGCCAATGATTTGAAACAACAAAGGCTTATCTTTTGCTCATGTAACATATCCATCTCAAGGCAGCAGAAAGACTGTTCATTTTAGTGACTCCCGGCAGTGATCATTGGAGGGAGTATCTATAATATATCAAGCATTCCCAGTCACTGTGTCAGAGCGTAAAGATTGCTCTGGAGCATCTCACACTGTCATTTATTTTTAATTCATTCCACTCGTTCATTGGCCAAAGAAAAAAACACAACTCTACCCATCCACAAGAAGTTATGGGTGTCTTGTGCTAAAAGGAAAGATTTAAATTTGCTTAAAAACACAGATGACTGTCATGTACTCTAATAGTTCTCCTGTAATAGTACTTTCCCAGAATATAATAAAAGCAGACATTTCAATGGTGTTTACTATGACTTGGGTGCTGTTTCAATCTTTTATTTGGTACCAAATATCATTTAATCTTATAATAATCCTTATATTATATCCATTTTAGAGATGAGAAAAAAATGAGGTAACAAGAAATTTGAGCAAGATCCCACTGCATTGAACGAGGCAGTGGAATCCATGCTCTTAAACCCTCTGTCATGAGTGTATAACTGGATTGTTGGGGGAAAAAAGTGGTTTCCTTGGAACATGACTAATGAATGACATATTTACTGGGGAAATTATGAGATTATAGGCACATCAAAGATATGACATCTAACTGTGCTTCTATTTTGTGAGTGTACAAAAATAGAAGTGTCCCAGTTGTGATAACATTTCTCAGAGGAGTCATTTTTCTGCTTTGATATCCTCTAGAATTTCAGTGTATGACTGATGTTCCAATGGCAAGCTCTAATTTAGACTAATTTGTTTAATAGAAATAAATGATAGCTATTAATAGAAATCAATATGCAATCTAGCATTAAAACATATTTGCCTAAAAATTAATGAAGGTAGCATGTGGGTATGTTACTTTTAATGATGAGAATAGTGAGAATGCAAACCTAGCTAAGAGTCTTGCACTGACAGTGAAAGCTCCCAACAGCTTTGCAAGCATAGTGAATCAGTCAAGGGTGAGGGATAACAACAGCAGGACATGACTCTGGTTGAGTGTTAAAACTAGATCTAGTCAATGGAATCTGCCTCCCTGATAGAACTCTTGGGAATGTTGAAGAGCCAGTCCTAAAGGAAGCAGACAGAATGGATCTGGGCTCCCAGAGATATAGCCAATATCATGAGCACAGTCCTAAAGGCATTGTGTAAACATGATATGGTGCACTTTGGCCTGCTGGCATAGATAACTGCTGGTACATCTGGAAAGTATGTATTGCTGCTGCCATCAGTAGCACCAGAATTATTTTTCCTCTATGCTTTGGTTCTTTGTGCTGCCAGCTCCACATTCAAAGTCTGAAACAGCTTCCATGATTGGCAGGCCTAGGTCAGGAGCCATGCTCTGGTTGCCAGAGAGATTCGAAAAGTATCTTGTTTTAAGTTTCATAATGTGCAGTAGACTCTTCCATCCTCAAATGTGGGACATTTCCCAAACATCAAAAGAGAGTTGAGATGCTGAGCACCCAGTCAAAAAAGACCAAAAAATGCCTGCTTTAACTGATGGGTGTGACTTTCTGCAGTTCTGCTTTGTATGATTAATCAGGAAAATGTATTCTGTGCCCTTGTGTATTTTTTATAGAGATTTGCATCTGAAAGACTTTTAGTTTGCTCATATATTTAGTTAAAATAATTGTTGATTTCCTGTAACATGTAAAGTCCTATTCTAAGTACTGAGAGTTATAAAAAGAGAAAAGACATAAAATTCTGCCTCTTTAGTGCACAGGTTGAATTGGGAGGAGTAAGGAAGGAGGATGGAGGAGTTCACAGAGAAGCAGCCAAGGAGAGTTTCAAGGAAAGGGTATTTGAGCTAAAATTAGACCTACAAAGGTGGCAGAACTGACATGGGGCAAGAGACAAGAGATAGTGAGGGTGTATTTAGGACACAGCAATTATGGCCATAGAGATAAGGCAGGAAAATTCATTAAACTTGGGTCATAATGGTTTTGAATTACTGATGGAGCAATTTGAGTTTTAGCTCATAGATACTAGTGAGTGCTTATGAGTTTTTGCCAAACTAGTGACAGAAATCCAAATATGATTTAAGAAAATCTTAAGAAAATGGTTTAAGAAAATCTTAATATGATTTAAGAAAATCAACTGAGCATTGGTTAATAGGATAGAATGAAAAAGAAGCCAGAATAGGAGAAATTTTAAGAAATCATATAATCTTGGACAAAGATATTAAAGCCTTCGAAGTAATTGGTATTGTTGAGAATAAAGAGAAAGGAATACATGTGAGGAATATAGCTCAGAAAGTGATTTTGTGGTGTATGGTTACTGTAATATGAGAAAGGTAGTTATGGTAAGAACAAACAACTGCCAATGGGGGGGGGGGCAGGAGATAGAGATATTAATGAACTGTACCATCTTTTCCTGAACACCACTTCACGATGTCAGCATCACCTTCTCAGATGCTGATGATGCCCCTTACTGTTTGGCCTAACTAAAAAAATGACCTCACTAGTTCTTCTGATATAAGATTGGACCCCCCTCCAATTCACCCCCAGCACATAGTAGTAAATGCCGCCATTATTAATTGCTTTTTTGAAGCCTCATTTCCTGACCTTCATCATGACCTTGACAAATAAGTGCCATTATCACTTTAAGTATGAACAAAGTAAGGATTACAGAAACAAGTGACAGAATAACATTCAAGCTCACATCTTTCCAGCAGTAGTCTGATTTTTTCTAATCTTTATGCTGCTTTTCAATGACATTTACATTAAAAAGCCAAATAAAAATCAATATCTGAGAAAAGTGAAGCTAAAGGAACGTGTTACTACAAATCCATACATGTGTCTCTTCAGAATCAGATTTTTCAGCCACAAATTAACTAAATCCTCCTACAGTGTAGCTTAGCTCCTGAAGTTTATCAGAAGGTACCTCTCTGGATTTTCTCCCCCTCCGTGTAACCATGTTTAGATCACTCAACCATCTAAATCCTCTTTTGTTCATCTTTCCGGTGGTCAGGTGTAGTCACTAGGAAGCAGTGTTGATCACTGCTGGCTGAAAGAACTCTCAGACACCTTCCATTTTTGTGAACAGCTACAGTGGTTTCTTAGAGGCTTAAATAATCAAGCAGAGGTAAGAGTATGAGAAAACTCACCTGAAGGAACAGGGCAGGGACACTGACAGGGAAAGCTGACTGGGCCTGAGCTTTCTGTCAGTGAGGGACAGGCTAGAAGCCTTGCTCTGATATTTTTTAGCCAAGGTGCTGCTGTTAATCGTTCTCAGAGTTGGTAAACCTCTGAGACTGAGAAGGGCCAATAGCATGGCATGTTTACATAATTCTGAATCCAGCACTGCTGTTACTGATGGAATCCATCCATGTAGGGGATGCTACCTCCCACTTTCTTTATTTTCCAAGAGAATGATTAGGACACACTTAGTAGATCTAAAACAAGTTTCTTAATGAAGTTGGCCTGTCTATTTGACAGCCTGTGGGTTCCTGAGAAGATAATCATCTGTGCAGCCTCTGTCTCTTCTACTAGGCTTCAGCCCTTTGATTGCTGACAGTGTTCCTTTAAAATGCAATGCTTCTGCAAGTTTACAGACTTCAGGATTCCACAGCTTTATCGACCATCTGCCACATGCACACAATTAGCTTTGTCCTTTCTCTCTGATTTTAATTGTTCCAGTTTACCAACTTCTTTACTATTCATAAGGCTTTTATTATTCAATCAATCAACCATAAATGCTTAATGACAATCGTAAATGTGCCTAACACAGTGCAAGGTACCTGTGAGGACCTCCTGGCTTGCGCTATTCTTACCCTGTATTGTGCCTGCTTTTCATCCTGCATTTCCTTTCTCCTTCTACCTGGTTAGTACTTGTAGTTTTACTAGCTCCTCTCAATTTTGGTGTACATTGTGTTTAAAGAGCTGCAAAGTAATACATTTAAAAAGCAGGAAAGGAACATGGTCTAAAAATGAACTTAATGAAGCAGCTATGATTTTTTTTTTTTATGTTAACATTCTTTAATGTATTTGTCCAGCTCTCCTCTTTATATCCACTTTTAATGTAATGTAAGTCAGCATTATTTACAGGTGTACTTTTCTGGTACCATCTTTACTTTTTTTTTTTTTTTAATTTTTTTTTTTTATTTTTTTT
>PVHY01013575.1:22793-41084 GCA_004024945.1 Uropsilus gracilis | reverse complement strand
ACTCAGTCTCAAAAAAAAAGAAAGAAAAGGAAAGAAAACGATGAGGAGTTTATGAAGGTCCTGAGACTCACAATATCCTCTGACAGCAGATTCAAAAGTGAATTCAAACTCCTGGTGCATGTCTCCGGGCAGATTAGATCAAAGCTTTCGGCATCGTGACCGCCTGGCCGCTCCTGTTCAGGCCTTTCCGGTCTATTTGCTCACTTCAAGAGAATCGCCGGCCATGACCAGGAGCTAAGGCAGAGCGGGGGCTGGAAGTTGGGGTGCCTGGCAAGTCTCCCCCAGTGTTTGGTTGCTGGCTACACGGCCCTTGCTGACAGGTGGGTGGCAGGAGGTGCTGGTCTGAGGCAGACCAGCCCTTGTGTTTGTGCCCTTGGTGATGAAGCGTTTGTGCCCTTGGTGATGAAGGAAGCGTTGCTTTGTTGTGCCAGGTTCATTTCCAACGCTGGGCCTTTGAGAAGGTCCTGGCAGACATTTGTCCCCTCGCATCTAGAAGGATCTATGGAAACCAGAGGCTCCTGTCTGCAAGTCTTTTAGAGGCAGGTTCTGGGCTCAGCCTCAGCTGCTCCAGGGCATGTATACAGCTGGTTCCCAGTCTGGTGTCCCTGGCACTGCCAGGTGCTGTCTTCACTGGGTACTCACTGCCTCGGGTTTTCTATACCACTGAGAGCCAAGAAATAACCTACCAACTAGGAATGGGCCACTTTCGGATAGCGGGGGGAGCCTGCACTGCCTTATTTGCACAAATAAAGAGAACGGGGTGTAGAAGTGTTAACTCAGTGAGAAGCGGGCGGCCTCAAACCCAGGAACCTTAGCTCCAGGACCAGTCCTTCACTGACCAGCACATTTAGTCCCTCCAGTAACCCTGTGAGATGGTGATGGTGCCTGGCTTAGGAGGCCAGGGTCTGAGGTTCCTGCATGCCCAGTCCCATGGCTGGAGGTGGGCAGAGCTGGGATTCAGACCAGGTCTATAGGACCGTGGTGTCAAGGGCCCTTGGGGAGCAGGGGGAGTAGAGCAGGAGGTGAAGGGGCTGGGCTGTGTGGTGGGGTGCGGGTGTGCGTGTTGTTACCTGTGTCGGGCAAGCTTGGAGTGAATGGAAGGAAGGGATCTAGCTTGATCATGATTTCTTGAGCCCCTGAAAAAAACGCATTTCTTGACCCCGAGAAGGTGCTAAGCCAGAGAGTGCAAGTTGCACTTGTGACGCTTTAATAATTTTTATGGAGTCAGTAGGATTGCTCTTCCCCTCTCCTGCTCACATACACGTTCAAAAATCTGTTTCTGGAACTGCTTGCAAAAGTAAAAGAGCTGACACCCCTGGGCCCGGGTAATCAGGTAACAGTCCTGTGAGGTGAGCAGTGTATTCTCTGCTTCTCCACAGGCCCCACCACTCCCTATTGTCTCCCAGGCCCTGCGGCTGAGAGCTCGTGGCTGTTGATCACTGCTTTCCCATATCTGGACACCCTCACTCACATCTTAACCTGCTTGGTCCCGTAGACATCGGGACTGCCCTGCAGCCCCACCCCCGCTGCCAAGCCCTGGGGATTGGGGACAATATTCAGAGTGAAAGTGGGTGCACCTCCTGTTCATTGGGGCCCCAAGCACAAGTTCCCTACCCATGAACCCAAAAGGGCATTTTCCTGGTTTGAAGTCCACTTTGAGAAGACGACTGGGGGATCAGGTGCAGTCTTAAGGTGCAGCAGGTGAGAGTGTTTAGGTCTTGGGCACCTGGTCCACGGTGCTGGCACCTCCCTCTGGGCAGAGGCCTCCCGGCCAGTGGCAGGAAAGTCACCAGAGGCTGCTCCTTGTTCCGCCTTGTGAACCAATCACTTAGATCTTCCAAGTCATGATCTTTCCGTGGTTACCAGGGAGGTTAGTTCTTCTGTTTTTGCAAGTAGTTCCAGAAACACGCTTACTTCTCAGGGCGTCTGTGGCCAGGGGGAGGGGGCGAGATCCCAGCACCTCCATAAAAATAGCAAAAGTCACAAGTGCAACTTGCAGGCTCTGCCTTGAAGGACCATCTTGGGAAGACGTGGGGACTCATGCAAAGCCCACGGGACAGGACGTGTTCACAGGATGCATGGTGAAAGCCAGCATCCGCCCCTCTTCCCTGGAGTTACATGTGATTAGCGGGTTGTGGATGGAGGTCCACATGCTACAGATTATCCCCCACCCCCCGCCATGGCTCAGCTCACTCTGCCATGGCTTGTGACTTTCCTGCCTCTGGTCCTATCTGCCTGTGATGTGAGCCTTCAAACGGATCTTGAGGAGGTCACCCATGAAAGAAAACAGTGGGTGGCGAGCGTTCTTCTCGATCCTCCTTCCTCAGCTCCCTGCAAGCTACCGTAGCGAAACCAGCTGCCCCCCTCGCTTTCTAGCACTGTCTGCACGCTCCTGCAGCTGCCTCAGCTGTCAGCTGGTCGCTTGCCTGGCTCTGTAGCCTGCTTGGCTCTTTGCGGCTGGTAATTCACCCCTGCCGCTGGCTCATTCTCGGCGGGCAGTGTCCGTCCCTGGATGGTGTCCAGGGCAGTCAGCCTGGCAGAGGGGGGTCACCTGTCCAGAGCAGGAGGTGTAGGAGTTGGCCGCCTCCGTAGCTCACACAGGTCGTGAGGGCAGAGCCCAGGTCCCCCCGGCCCGGGTGACTTCCAGCCTGAGTCCCTTCCACCTTCCCCCACTGCTCCCTGCTGCGGGGCTGACCATATAAAGTGTCGGAGAGAAACTGGATCACTTCCTAATACGGTCACAAGAGGGAAGCCCTGGGACAGGCTGGACGGCTGGTGGCAGCGCACCCTGCGATGCCGTGGGGACCGAGAGGAGGGGATGTTGAAATCTCCGAACCTGGCAGGGTGGGGGGTTCATGGGGACAGGGGGTTCAGAGACACAGCCGAATGCAGGTGGCCTGGGTGGGCGAGCTTACGGAGGCTGAACCATGGAGATGGAGTCTCCAGATTCCAAGGGGCAGCTGTTCTGTGGGGGGCGCACGTCTGCCTGCCCCATTGATCCTCTAGGATCCTCGTGGCCTGGAAAGAAACAGAAATTCCCATTGGCCCTGAAGCATGCATTAAGTGCTTGCTGTGTGCATCACACCAGAGGTGTTCTGGGTGAACAGGAGGAAAGTGGCAGTTCTCCCTCAGAAGCTGGTGATGGAGTTGGGAGGGTCATGCAGTCTTCTTTTCTGGCCTTCATTCATTTAGCAGATCCTTCCTGGGTGCTGCCTGGCCCTGTGCTGGGAGCTGCAGGCAAAATGATGTGCAGCTCAGAGTCCAGGAGGTGGCAGTTAGGCTGAGCCCTGAAGGAGAAAATGCAGGTGGCTGTGTTGAGATTGCAGGAAGTGTTCCAGGCAGTGGGAGCAGCGTTGAGAAAGCTCCAGGTTCCAGGTGGCATTGTCTCTATCATCAAAGTTAGTATTTATTGAGCACCTACTACATACCAGGCAGGTGCTAAATGCCTCACAAATGGTATCTCACAGCAGACCTATAGGAGCTGCTATTATGCCCCCTGAGGTTAACTGAGGATAACTGAGGTTCAGAGAGGCTAAGGAAGTTGTACTAGGTCACACAGCTTTGAAGTGGTGGAATCAGGGTTTAAACTCAAGTGTCCAGAACTTGATTTTATACTTTCTTTTTTTTTTAATTTATTTTTAATTTAATTTATTTTATTTTTTGAGGCTAGGTCTCACTATGTTGCCCGGGGAACCGCAGACTCTCATTGCCTGGGGTACCCCAGACTCAAGTGATCCTCAGCCTCCCAGGTAGCTGGGATTACAGGCACGCACCACCACACCCAGCTATATTTTTGAGACTAGGTCG
The DNA here is from genome assembly GCA_004024945.1 of Uropsilus gracilis. Taxonomy (NCBI): domain Eukaryota; kingdom Metazoa; phylum Chordata; class Mammalia; order Eulipotyphla; family Talpidae; genus Uropsilus; species Uropsilus gracilis. The sequence goes on along the minus strand of PVHY01013575.1, from coordinate 37,277 downwards.
CACTGTGTTGCCCTGGGCAGGTCTCGAACCCGAGGACTCAAGCGATTCCCAGTCTCAGCCTCCTGTCGTAGGCTGGGATTAAAGGCCACTGTGCCCAGCCCCAATTTCAGCCGCTGTCCTTTACCGCCTCCAGTCTCAGGACTTGGGAATGGCGGTTTGGGCTGCAAATGCCATCCATGCTCTGAAGAGGGCACAGCTGCAGGTGTGGCCCTGGGAGGAGCAGGAGGTAGAGCTGAGCCCCCGCACAGGGGGAGGACTTGGTGGACGTCCATTCAGTCCATCCCGTTACCTGGCCCTTCTCGGGGGGGCAGGTGCTGGTGGTCAGGACACAACTGAGCGGGACGTGTAGTCCCTGCCCTGGAAAAACTGTTCCACTGCCCAGCGAGCATCTGTGAGCACCTGCTGTGTGCAGGCCCACATGTGAGGCCCATGTCATGGGCATAGAGGCAGCATTGCCCCTGCTCCAGAGAAGCAATTATGGAGCACCTACTGTATGCTACGGCCTGTGCGGGAACTGCAGAGGAGGGAGAGGGGCTTCCCTGCCCTCTGGTGTTTGCAGGATGGCTGGGAGGGAGCATCTGGGAAGACCCCCCCCCCGGAAGTTCCCCTGGGAGCCCTCCTTTTTCTTAGGTTACTTTTCACTACCCTTGTTCCCCTTCTGATACGTGGGCTCTTGGAGGTGCAGTAAGCAGCCGTGTAGGCTTAGAGGACACGATGGTGACCTCATCCCTCCCTTTGTTGTGGGAACACCTGGGAGATTATTCCCCCATCTCATCCCCCCCCCCCAGCCTGGACCTTCCCCACCTGCTGGCCTGTCCCACGCTTTTGTCCCCTAGCAGAGGGAGCCTAGGGACCCTCCACTGTCCAGTGGCTGCAGTCCTGACTGAAAGCCCTTTGAGGGCAAGATTCTGGTCTTGCGCTGCGTCTAAGTGAGTGAGTGGCCCGATGAATGAATGAATGAATGAATGAATGAACAGTGACTATAAGCTACCTTCATGTCAACACCTGATGGACCACGCTCACACTGGGCATTGGTGGCGCTGGACTGGCGTCACCAGGATCCCACCAGGTGACCTGGCCAAACCCCTTGCCCTCCCTGTTTGCTGTGTCCCAATGTGACCCAGGCACTTGCTTCTCCTGTGGTCACTTCCGGAGGTGGGGGTGAAGCCTGCTGGTGGCTGTCGTCGTGGGCTGCGCTGATGCTATCCCTTGGGAACAGCTTCTCACAGGACAGGTTGGAGCCTGTCTCCTGACCTCTGCCCTTGACCCACGGGAAAGTCTGCGGCTCCATGCGCAGTGGTAATGACCTTGAGGGGCAGTGGTAATGACCTTGAGGGCCACTGGAGTGCACACAGTGTGGGGAGTGGGCTTATACCATCTGCTGCCCCCCCCACCCCCCGTGCGCTGGTTATTTTCAGATGCTCTCAGGCACATCATGGGGCAACAGCTATTTTTTTAATAACAAAATAAATAAAATTCATGATCTTATTTGTGGGATACGAGTCGGGGGCGTGTGGAGCAGTCACTGTGGTTACAACAGCCACCCCTGCCTTGTTTCAGAACTTCTTTGTAGCTGAGAAGGGAACCCCCACCTGTTAGCATCGCCCGCCCCCTCCCTCCTCTCCAGTCCCTGGAAGCCAGGCATCAGCCGACACCCTGCTCCGGGCGGTTCTCGTGACAAGGCCGAGTCTCCGTGGTCACGTGTGGCTGCTCCTGCCATGCGGCTCAGCTGTGCCCGGTCCCTCCGCTCCACGGTGGGGGCCGTGCCATCCTGTGGAAGGATTTCTGCTCAACCCCCTTTCACAGCTCAAAGAGTACCTGGCAAGAGCAGGAGCTAGGGTTTCTTTCTTTCTTTTTCCATTTTCTTTTTTTTTTTTTTTTTTTTTGAGACTAGGTCTAGCTACGTTGCCTGGGGCAGTCCCGATCCCGCCGACTCAAGCGATCCCCAGCCTCAGCCTCCCAGGTAGCTGGGATTACAGGCACCTTCCACTGTGCCTGGCTGCTTTTTCGAGACCAGGCCTTGCTATGTTGCCCACGGGGTTGCCCCCGTGGACTCAAGCGATCCCAGGCCTCTTGCCTCCCAGCGCTTGTATTACAGGCTCGTGCTACCACCCCCCGCTTCTTTTTTTTAGAAAATAATTTATATATAAATTTCACATCTTTGTATTCCCCAGGATTCACCTGCCACCTCTGTCCCTGACCGCTCCCCCCCACCATTGTGTACTTTAGTTTGGTTGTTATCTTGTGTTGACTTTTCCTCCTGGTCTTTTGTTTGTTTTTCCTGTGTCCCAAGTATTAGTGAAACCATTTGGTTTCTATCTTTTTCTTTCTGACTTGTTTCTGCTAATATGATTCCTTTGAGATCCATCCATGTTATCGCAAATTCGTTAAATTTTTCATTTTTCATTGATGAGTAATATTCCACGGTGCATATAGACCACATCTTTTCCATCCATTCGTCTGTTTTGGGACATTTGGGTTGTTTCCATGTCCTGGCCTCGGCAGTCCCTGTCCAGTGGGCATGGAGGTCACAATATCCCTATCACAGGTAGTCAGGAGGTTTATGTACGATGATGTCTGCCTAGTGCTCAGTTCTGCGGCCTCCCATCCAAGTGCCATCCAGGCCTGACCCTGCTTAGCTTCCGAGGTCAGATCGGCACCTTCAGGGTGGTAAGGCAGCAGACTGCTTCCTTTAGCGGCCAGCGCATAGTAAGAGCTCAATAAACAAAAGCTGCTATTAGTCGGTGACACCCAGAGAGGCGAGATGGCAGTGGCAGGAGTGGGGCTGGGATTTGAAGCCAGAGCAACTTAAAACTGTAGCTATTCTTTTTTCTGAAGCACTGTAAAGCGCAACCCAGGTGGCTTAGAAACCCCCGCATGCCCCTTGCTCCCTGTCTGCCTCCATTCCCAGAATCTGGGTGATGCCCCCAGGCCCTCCTGGGACACCGAACCTCAACCTGTCCGTGTCCGAAGTGAGACTCCGAGTGCCTCTGTCTGAAATGGCTCTGCGGTGAAGCTGCAGCAAAGAGGTGTATACAGTGGCGCTCAATCGGTGCAGGGCCATGCCTTCCCTCCTGTAGGGTCTAGAAGTAAATGTGGCTTCTGTGTCCGCAGACGTACTCGGGCCTCTTCTGCGTAGTGGTCAACCCCTACAAGCAGCTGCCCATCTACTCGGAGAAGATCGTGGACATGTACAAGGGCAAGAAGAGGCACGAGATGCCGCCGCACATCTACGCCATCGCTGACACGGCCTACCGGAGCATGCTGCAAGGTGAGGGTGCAGGGCGGGGGATGGGGGCGGGGGGGTAGGGCTCCCCCCTCTGTCCCGGCTCTGCTCCGTCCACCCCCCACCCCCTGTCCTGCTCGCTGGTTGTCCTCGCCAAGAATGTGGAGCTTGGCAGCAGCGCTGGGCGGCGGGAGCGCTGTGACTGAAAAAGGGAAAAAGCGAGTCCCAACAGTGTGTGCGGCCCGGGGAGGGCGGGCGGAGCGCCTGGGCAAATACGGGCATGGGCCGTGGCGCTTCAGCCCCTGTGCCCGGCCCCGCCGGCGACTGTCAGAAGATGGTGTGATGTTTGTCACCTGGCAGGGAGGCAGGCAGGGAACAGTCCCGGGGAACCGTTTGCAGCCAACTGTCACTCCCTCCTGGGGTGTCCTGGGCATGTGTCTTTCCTGCTCCCAGCTCAGCTTCCTCATGTAGCAAGGAGGTGACACTGTCCAACTTGCCACTTTCTGTGCCTGTGGCTGACGCAGCTTCCTCCAGACCCGAGGTCCGCGCGCCTCACCTCCGTGTTTGCGGTGATTCCTCATCCACAGGTGCATTGTCAAGGGGTGAAACATGTGGGAGGGTCCAGCCTCCGATTATTTTCACGTAGATCTACAGACAGTTCCATAATCACCACCCAGACCAAGGCGTGAAGCTTTTCCAGAAAGTTCGCTCCTGCGCCTTCTCAGCCAACCCCTCACATCCCCGGAGCTGCTACTGACGTCTGTCTCCATAGTATGTTGCCCGGGATTGTCTTGAACCCACAGACTCAAGTGATCCCCAGCCTCAGCCTCCCAGGTAGCTGGGATTACAGGTGCCCGCCACCTCAGCCAGCTGCTTTTTCGAGACCATGTCTCACTATGTTGCCCGGGGTCATCTCGAACCCGCAGACTCAAGTGATCCCGGACCTCTTGCCTCCCAGCGCTTGGATTACAGGCGTGCACCACCACACCCAGCTGTGCCTGGTATCTCTTCTTGTCAGCTGCCCCGTGGAGAGGTTCTCAGCTCTCCATCTCCCCAGTCCACACCTGGCCTCAGGCACTCGCTCATGTTAACTGCCCAGCCCGTGTCTGACTTTGCAACCAGGGGAGCAGCTACTTCTGAGAGTCCTGATTCAGAATTGGGCATGTCCAGTGCTGGCCACTCCTGAGGATGAGGATCTAGGTGGGCCTTGGAGAGAGCCTGCGAGATAGCAGGGTTCTGGCAGGAGTGCCCCCCAGTGCTGACTTTTAGCCAGACCCCATAGGTGTGATCAGTGCTGGACCCCTCCAGAGATAGCATGACCAGTTCCTCCCAAATCCAGCAGGTAGAACCTGGCAGAGAGGTCTGTGGGGTGCAACCTCTTGCAAAGTGAAGGCTCCTGGGGCAAGGTATAGAAGATATATCTATAAAAAAGGAAAGAGAATTCTCTGTGGTCTCCCCTGATGGAAAAGTATAAAATGGCAGTTCACACAACTCTTGGGGAAGCTGAACATCACAGGGTCATAGTGTTCACAGCATTTGGGTTTTTTTTTAGAGACTAGGTCTCACTGTTACCCAGGGTAGTCCTGAACTTGTGGACTCAAGTGATTCCTAGCCTCATCCTCCCAGGTAACTGGAATTACAGTCTCACGCCACCACATCTGCCTTTTTTTTTTTTTTTTTTGAGAATAGGTCTTGCTATTTTTGCCTGTAGACCCTCAGGCTCATGTTGCCTGGGATACCATGGACTCAGCTTCCCAGGTAGCTGGGATTACAGGTGTGCGCCACCACACCCAGCTATATTTTTTTGGAACTAGGTCTCGCTACATGCCCCCAGCGGGACTCTAACCGTGATCCCTGGTCCCGGCTGTGGCTTCCTAGGCTGCCGTTTACAGGCATGCACCACCATGCCCAGCCACACCTGGCTATTTTTTAGAGACTAGGTCTCGCCATGTTGCCCGGGGTAGTCTTGAACCTGGATTCAAGCAATCCCTGGCCTCAGCCTCTCAGCGCTGGAATTACAGGTGTGCACCACAACAGCTGGCTCAGATATTTCTTTTATTGCAAGGAACATAGCAGCTGACTACAGTGGATTGAGCTCCAGCTTTTTACTTCGCATGAGAAGCCAGGCGGATGATGCTTTCTGAGTTATTTAATTTAGCAGTTCAGAGCAGACCTCTTCTGAATTTCCTTGGCTGCATCCTTCTGGTCACAAGATGGCAGCTGCAGTGCTGGGCAGCACATTGCTCATGTGAGAATATCGCCAAACACGAAGGAGGTGGAAGGCTAGGTTAGGTCCTTGTCTTGGGTCCTGGGTCTCTTATCAGAAGAGTAATTCTCAGTACTGGGCATGGTGGTGCATGCCTATAGGTGGCAGCCTAGGAAGCCACGGCCAGGGCCAGGGGTTGAGGTTCGAGTCCTGCACGGGGCACATAGCGAGACCTAGTCCCAAAAAAATAGCTGGGTATGGTGGCGCGTGCCTGTAATCCCAGTCACCTGGGAAGCTGAGACTGGGGATTGCTTGAAACATCTATGTAGGCAGAGAACACCTGTAATTCTGCAGCCAGAGATCCACGCCATTAACTTTTCATACACTCACAAAACTGAACGGCGTGAGGCCGGGCACGGTGGCTCGTGCCTGTAAGCTTCAGCCTATGAAGCAGCCAGGGCTAGAGATCGCAGTTCAAGTCCCGCCTGAGGCCCATAGCGAGACCTAGTTCCAAAAAAATAGCTGGGTGTGGTGGCGCGTGCCTGTAATCCCAGCTACCTGGGAAGCTGAGGCTGGGGATTGCTTGAGTCTGTGGTACCCCGGGCAACGAGAGCGTGTGGTTCCACGGGCAAAAATAGTGAAACCTAGTCTCAAAAAAAAAAAAAAAGCTGAACGGCGTGAGATGAAGGAGGTTGATAATAATCAGGACCAGAAAAACCCACAAACTAAATAGGGACCAACAATTCATGGTAGAAAGTGACTGGGCTTGAAAGCTGACATTGCAGATGATGAGCATAGTTTATATATCTTCACGTTATCAGGATTTGATGGTCATGACAGCTAGATAGTCATTCTTAGCTCAAGCATAAAACCAAAATTTCGGGGAGGGGATAACTTCTTTGTTGGCCAAGACTCCATGAGAACATACTGCAGCATCCTTCATGCCACGCTTGATTACCACCGCCTGACTGGAGGGGGTAACCTTTGCAGACTTATTGGCAGGATCACTATTTTCCCAGGACAGTGCTCTATGCATTGGTGATGGACTCACAGAGAGCCCAGCTGAGATGACACAGAGGGAGGATGGGTGTTGGTGACGATGGCTTTAGCCAGTCCTGTGTGCTGACTCCCTACTCTTTGCTTGTGACTTGACCTGGCTCTCTTTGGGTGATCTTTCCAAGGCCATCGATGTTGTGACGCTCTGCACCTTCAGGGAGATGAGTTGACAGAGGTACCACTCGATTTTGTGTTTGATGATGGCCAGCTGTTAGCACCCAACAGTCGGTGGTGAGATCAGAAAAGGGAGTTTTCTATGGGGTCCAACCCCACAGGTGGCCACTCCTGGAAGACTAATCTGTGTCAGGATGACTCCTATTGGCAGAGACAGCCTCCCGGAAGGGCAGTAGTGTTACCTGTGATGACAAGAAGGCCCTATGTTGAACCATTTCACACTTCCTGGGCTCTATGTTTCAACACAAATTATATAGCGAGTTCCCTTAAGTGACTTGAAAATGTTTAGTCCACATGTGCTAAACCCCAAGAGAAAGTGACCCCCCCGCCCCGAGCACCCATCCATAAGTGCTAAGCTCTTTATTCAGCTTAAATGCTCACTAGCTCCTGTGATTCCCTTTATTTCACATCAGTTGGCAGACCAGTGATGGTGCAAAAATACATACATACATACATACATACATACATACATACATACATACATACATACATAAATAAACTCTCAAATAATCATGGAGGAAATTGCAAATGGGTGAAGATAATTTTTTTCTTTATAAAGCAGGGGTTCAGTGTCTGTGAAAGAACACTGTTCCAGGGGTGACTCTTTTGATGATGTTGCTACACTGGTCTCCACTGAACTTTGCGTCTAGCTGCAGATATGATGGTGCCCTTCCTTTGTGGAACAAGATGGGTGTGAGGTATTGGGGTCAGGGAGACTGCATGTGGACCGCATGTGTCCTGAGTATTGAACAAAACATTTGGTTAAAGTTCTTGAAGCCCCTTAAAATCCATGAGACTCACAAAGTTCATCTCGTCTATTTGTCCATCATTGTATCTGTGCAGGCATATAGTAGCTGCTCAGTTACTATTCATTGGTCAATGTAGGACTATTAGAGTTGTTTCAAGAAAAGAAATGGCCAGAGTCAGGATGAGTCAGGGGATTTATTTTCTGAAAGGAAAAGGGGGCTGAGATGACATAGATGGGAGGATGGCTGTTGGTGACAATGGTTTTAGCCAGTCTGGGGGTGACTTCTGAACTGTGCTAGGGAGCACTGTGCAGACTCAGCCCATTGCTGCTTCAGGAGAGTTGAGAATATGTACATTCATTGGGAGGCCTTTCTAAGACTGAGTTTACCAACAGCCTCCTCCCGGAAGGAAGCCAGACCTCTTGAGAGAGAAACGGAAAAGAGAAGAAAGCACTTAAAAAATGTCTTAAGCTGGGTGTGGTGGCGCACACTGGTAATCCAAATGCTGGGAGGCAAGAAGTCTGGGATTGTTTGAGTCCCCAGGTTCGAGACTACCCTGGGCAACATAGTGAGACCTAGTCTCCAGAAAAATAAAAGTCTTATATGTGTGTCTAAGTAATAGCATGTTTATTTGAAAAAAAAAAAATTGACCCATGCTTTGATACAGTCAAATTCAGTAAGTTAAAATTTTCCCTTCAGCCTGTGGGTCAGATGACTACTTACTGCCTCCTGCACCTCCCTTAAATCCTCTCTATACCCATCCAGAGATAGCTTGGCTTTGCCTTTACTAGTTATTCTTCTAGGTATCTTTGTGGCACTTCTCTTTTTCCTCCCCTCCTTAGCACTCCATCTCCCTGACTCTCATTTGTTGGGGTGTCACATGTCGGTGCTAACGGGACTCCCTGTTCACTTTAAATGTAATTATTTTTTATTAAAGATGTAGTGAAGATGGAGTAAAGTCAAATCATTCTTCCAGTCTTTTAAAAGGAAAGTAGCCTTCTTTTGTTACCTCTCTAATTTTCCCTTCTCCAGTAGTAACTATTATTAACAATTTTAACAGCCCTTTCAGAGTTTACCATCAAAATCTCTTGACAATTGCCTTGTTGCTCTCTTAATTTTTTTCCTATTTTAAGTAAATATTTATCATAGGAGATAAGGATTTGCACATTCACCCCTTGCTTTGTTCCTACTGGCTTCTCCCAACACACATACACACACACACACACACACACGTACGTGCCCGATCTCAGAGACTCCCAAGATAGTTTATATTAACTACATTATGAGTATGTAGATGCTATTCACAACTGCACTATATTTACTTCTCATTTCCTATACAATTTAAGTTAGTGTTTGCCTTTTTTTTTTCCAGTTTGATTTTCTAGATAATCGTGAATTCTGCTCCAGTTTTCCTATTGAATATGTTAATCACTTCTTAATTTGCCAGATATACTGGGTGTCCTATTTATAGCTTCTTGTTGAGGGTAATTGCTCCAGGAGACTTCTGACCTGCCCTGGCTACCCTTGTGACTAGTAGCTGACATCTGGGATCCACCTCATATTTCCGATTCCCACAGGATGGATTTCTTGTTTGCAAGTTTCCATGCCATTCTCTTGATACTCTCCTGTTTAAATGGAGTAGCTTCTCAAGAGAGCGTGTATGTGAGGCAAATTGAGAAAACTTGCATCTTTGGAAGACTTGATGTTTCCCAAATATTTATAGAATAGTTTAGCTACTTGCAGTTTTAAGCAAGCAATAGTTGCTTTCAAAAGACGACAGGCATGGCTTCATTGCTTCCTAGCTCCAGTTTCATTTTTGAGATGATAAAAAATCAAGCTGATTCTTAGTCCTTTGTGTGTGACCACTTTTTTTTCTCTTTTTCTGAAAGCTTTTAGGTTCTTCTTATCCTCCTGTTTATGAAGATGGAATTTGACAAAAGTTTGTGCTTTTGAGCTGGAGGCTGGGGAGCCTTCTTAAGCTGTAAACTCATGCTGTTGATTCCGAGAACTTTCTGGAAATTATTTCCTTAGTCATGTCTTTGCTGTGTGTTAAGTTGTCTCTTTTTCCTGAGTCCTCTTATTTCCGTAACTTTGCTCCTGAACTGTTCTATAATTTTCATTTCTTTCTCTTGACTTTTTCCATCTCTTTATCTTATTAATTCTATTTTTTCAGCAATTACTTCAAAAAATTTTTTAACCCAAACCAAATGAATTTTTACCCCTGCCCAAGTATCAAAAGTTGTCTTTGTCCAATCACGAGCTAACATCTAGGTTAACCAACTAGAGGCATTATAAGACCACATAAAACCAAAAAGGACACATTTTACCAAATTAGATCTTAAAAATCATTTCTATAAACACAAAAGCAAGACAGCACAGCAACAACAAGCCTTGGTTGCTTGCACCATATTGATAAACATGGTGAGAGAGAGCAGATCTACCTTGTTTTCAATCTTGGGGCAAAGCATACAATTTCTATCCATTCAGCACAATATTAGCTACAGGTTTTTAGTAGATGTTCTTTTTCAGGTTAAGGGAGTTGTCCTCTAGCCCTAGTTCACTGTTTTTTTGTATGTTTTAGCATCATGAATGGCTCTTGGCTCTTGTAAGCTGCTACTTCTGCATCTGTGGATGCCATGGATTACACTGGTCATCTCTGCTTTATCTTCCAGGCCTTCCATGACGTTTTTATTCTCTGGTCTCATGTTGTCTCCCCAAACTGTCCTGTTTCCAGTATGTTTTTTCCCGATAGCATTCTTTTTCTCTGCTTGTGATGTCCTTTTCGTGGAGGGCACTTCGCTAAGACTTGTCTCTCTTGCCTGCAAGATGTATAGCTTCCTGTTCATTTGCTCTAATGGCTGTCTGTCTGTCTGTCTGTTAGTGGCCTTCAGATGTCCGGTGGCCTTTACCCTGCACTTGTGGCAGCTGAGCCTGGCTGTGGTGTGACAGAGGTAGCCACCCATCCAAGCACACCTGCGGTGTCTTCCGCCATCTTGTCTTGAACTGATTAGATTCCTTGGAGAAGACCTGTGCATTCTTCTGCCTAGGGCATGGAGATCCATCCTCCACCATTTTGAGGATCTCATTGAGAAGAGGCTAAGAGCTTCCGAATTCAGGATGAAATTTGCACATTAACCTCTTCCTTTCAGAGTGAACCTGTAGTTGTCCAGGACAAGGCTAGGGTTACCTTCTCCAGAGAATAATCTCCAGCTGTGGCTGTGAGAAGGGCCATTGTCACTTGGCTGCAGGGAGGGTAGCTGGTCCTGGGAGTGTCTAGAAGCTTCTCCAACTCTCAGCCAATCCTTATGCTTTCATATCCCCCTGCTCCCCCTTTTCCAGGTCCCCCCACTACTGTGGTTCTGATTGAGGGCAGGGAATTTAGGAGTTCAGTTGACTTTCCCAGCCAGTTAGACTCCCCGCTTGGGAACTGCCATCCCATTTTCTGGCATCCAAGCTTGTGTTTCTCATCTCTCCTCTCCAGTTCCTTGGGACTGGCCCTCAGATATGTGAAAAATCCCTTTACTGTCATTTTAGGAAGGGCTGGGGCAGGAAGAGAGTGAAGTGCCTCTGTTGGGCCCACAGTCTTGCTCTGGAAATTCCCTTGTGCCTTTCTTTCCCAAGACGTGAAGCTGAGAAGAGTGGATTTTTATGGCACAGCTCGGGCATGCTCAGGGCTTTATAGGAATCTGCTCAGTTATTCCTTTCCACCGACCTACGGGGCAGGCAGTTCAGATTGAGACCTTGGATACTAAGTCCTGACTCTCTTATGGTGCCTGCCTGTATAGTCCAGATAGAAGCAACACATTATAAAGTAAGCCAGGCCCACATCTTTTCACTTTCCCCATTTAACTTGCTGTTTTTTGTGACACAGCAAATAATGGCTCCTTTAATTTTTTCTCCCTCCCACCCCCTCCTCCTCTTCCCCCCTTGTCCCTTCCCCTCCCCCTTTCCCCTCCCCCCTTTCCCCCTTCCTGTTTGTGTTTACCCAGTGCCTGTGTTTAGGTACTAGCCTCAGATAAGCCAGCATTGGAGGCAGCTGCTATCATTACCTCCATGGTCTAGTGGGGGAAACTGAGGCTCAGACAGGTGAAGGGCTCCCTGAGGTTCACCTGGGTCAGAGCCAGATTTGAACCTGGTTTATCTGACCACAGAGCCTCAGGCTTACCCCTGGGTGGTGGTGGTGGGGATGCTGAGCTGGACCCCATTCTGGTCCCAGAGGGCTGTAGGCAGGAGGCTTCCCTGGGTCTGTCCTCCTACATCCCAGGGTGTTGAAGGCTAGAGCGGGAAGCTGGAGTTGGCCGAGGCTAGTAAATGAGCAGGATGGATGTGGGGAAAATACCACTGAAGCCTTCGTGACAAAGACCCACTTTGGATCTTGCTGGAGCCTGTGGGGTGTGAGGGGCAGATAAGATTTCATTCTAATGTGCTGAGAGAGGCTCTCAGAGTGTCACCCATGCAAGATAGGCCTGGAAGGGTTCTGTCCTCACCTAATTAGCACCAAATGGCCGGCCTCTGCCGGGATGAAAAGGGAAACAAGGCATCAAGCTGGAGAGAAGCCTGGCGGGAGGGCTGGGCGGGGCCAGACTCCACCTTATCAGTTCCCACACTCAGCTGCTCCCTCTATCCAGGTCTATGGCCCTGGGGCTCCCCCTCATCCAGCCCCAGGCTGCTGCGTGCACTCAGCTGAGACCCTGTTCCTGCACTGCTCTGCTCCGTCAACCCCTCAGCACACTCGGCCTCGCTGGCCCCAGGCAGGACAGCCATGCCACCTGCCAGGTTGAAGGAGTGAGGCCTTTGAGGCCCATTCAGGTGACTTGGCCCCAGAGTCTTGCGTCTGGAGATGTGGCCGTGCCCTACCCTGCAGTGGGGCAGTGACCGGCCAGGTGAGGAGGCTGAGGCCCTCACAGGCAGAGACTGTCTTCACCTTGTGATGAGAAAGGCTGACCATGGCCCGCTGCCCTGTGCTCCTGGGGCAGAACTGCTACTGCCCGGAGCCCTGTATTCTGAGGCCAGTTATAACTGAGGCCGGGGTAGGAGTGGCCACCAGCCACTGCTCTGGGGGGCGGGGGTCCTGGCGGGTGGGAGCTTTTGGGGTGTCCAGATCCCCTGTCATTGTTTTTATGTCCTTGAAGGTTGTGGGCTTTTCCCAGTGAGGGGCCACTTGTCTAGCCTGAGGGAGGTGCAGTTTCCTCTGGAGGCTGAGTTCCCACAAGGCCTGCTCCCAGCAGCTCCTAGCCCCACGCCTGGCCTGTCTGGCCGTGGGTGAGAGCTGACGGGGCTCCATCTGTCTGGGCTCCGTCTGTCTGGCACGTCCCTGGGAGCTGTGGGGAGGGGGACTGATTGATCATGAGAAGTTCACGTTCTTTGGCAAGAAATGAGCAGGGAGCCTCTCCAGACGGTGTCTGTCGGGAGTGGAGGGAGCTGAGGAGGGCGAGCCTGTCGACGAGCAGGCGGAACCCAGCGAGAGGCAGACATGCTGATGGAACAGCATTTGGGGGGGGGGAACACCCGGAGATGTGCCCCTCATGGATCTCGCCCTCAGCCTCCAGCTGTGCCCCCCAACCTCCCCTCAGGGAGCTGCCCCCCACCCCCTTCTTCACCAACAAGCCTTCAGCAGGAGGTGGGGGGGGGGAGGGAAGGACTCTGTCTAATGGAGGGGCTGAGATGAATCACACCCTCCCACCAGTCCATGTTCTGTGAGGGACTCCCAGGGCCATTGAGGGTGACCCCGGGGGCCTGTCCTGGCCGGGAAGGGAGGGGACCCCGTGAGAGGTGACCTGTGGGCTCCACCAAGGAACTGGAAATGGCATCCCTGAGGTGAAGGGGCTGGAGCGAGAGAAGGTGGGAGTGTGTGGGAGCTGGGAGCAGAGGTCCCGGCAGCCAGCGCGGCAGCATTGCTGGGCCCCACACCTCCTGGACCTGCCGGCTCTGTACGGAAGATGCCAGTGCGGGGTCTGGGGTTCCCCTGGGCACCCAGCAGAAGCCCCCAGAGTGTCTCATTGGCCTGACTCTGCTGGGGGGCACTGGGAAGAAGGGACAGGTGGGTCCTGACCCCTGGCGGAGGGGGCCTGGGCGTGGGTTCCTGAGTTGGCTGTGAGCCCTAGCTCTGCCAAAGTGCCCCCACCTCCGTGCCTCAGTTTCCCCTCTTGTCCCATGATGATGACAGTGGTGCCTTCCCCAGTTGTCAGGAGAGTTAACTGAAGGTGCGTGGGGAGCGCAGGGTCCACCAGGGCAAGTGCTGCAGCTCTGCTTGTCGTGTCCATGTTCCCCTCCGTCCAGGGACCCCGGGGTCCGCCTTCGTGTGTGGCACTAGGTGGGAGCAGCTGTTCTGCACAGTGGAGACTGTGTCCTCCTTCCTGAAAAGGGCAGGGGGGGGCGAGGGCTGGCCCCCTCGCTCTGGCCAGTCCCTCTGCCATAGGCATGAGAAGGGAGGCCAAGGAGCTGCGGGGCGGGGTCTGTTCTCTGTCCCAGCTCGGTTTTCTCCTTTTATGGTCAGCCTGCTGGCCTCGGCTTCCTCAGCCCTAAACCAGGGGTGTGTTTGGGATGGGCCAAAATAGCTGGTCTTCTGGGAGCGGAAGTCACCCGAGGCTCCGGGCAGCTGGGGGTGGCCGTCTGCTCTCTCCTTGAAGGCTCCCCTGCAGACGTGCACGCCCAGGGCCAGCCCTTGAGAATGGGGCTCTCAAGGAGAAGGGCATGTTTGGGGGTGGGGCATGGGCAATGCAGCCCCCAGGCCTGCACTGGGCAAGCAGCCAGATTGGGGGTGAGGCTGGAGGTTGCCCCCCAAGGGTCCAGCTCTGCAGATCTACCTGTACACTCTCCACGGTCTTTCCCAGCTCTGACCTACTGTGTGCTCCGCTGGGGTCTCCCTGCACCGGGGTCTCCCCGGGGAATGCCCCCCCCTCCTCCAGGCTGCTCAGAGACCCCCACACTGTGAAGGTCCTGTCTTTGGGGAACAGCTCCCCTCTGCAGTGCTTCCAGCTGATACCTGGCCAAGCACTGGCTGCTTCTTTGCCTCCCAACTCCCAAAGAAGGTTCTTTGCCTCTTAGAAGCAAAGGCTGCGGGGGGGGGGGGGGGG
>PVHY01013575.1:0-22693 GCA_004024945.1 Uropsilus gracilis | reverse complement strand
AGACCACAGAGCTGTCAGTTGCACAGCACTGTGACTGTGCTACCTTCACTGAGGTAGCACTTTTCCGTGGTTCATGTGATGTCACGCGAACAGCACCTCCTGGAAAAGCGAGGATGGATGGGCAGGAACAGGCATGGTGGGGGACAGGGCAGGGGACATGTGTCTGACTGGGACACAGCATGTTCTTCCTGGAAGAAGAGACTGGGACCAAAACCCTCCACTACCCCCTAATCCAGATGAAGGAGTGAAGGCATGGAGAGGTCAAGAATGTTAGCCTGAGACCAGAGTGGGACCCCACTCGGGAAGTGTGTTCTCCGGGGCCCTAATCTGGGTGAAGTGGGTCTCCTGGGACCCCTGAAAGCTGCTGGGACAGGGATACCCACAGCCTCCACAGCCAGTCAGGTTCCAGCATCTTTCTGGGGCTGGTTCCAGGGCTTTGGGGCAGGATGGAACACCTAAATGAGCCTTGCTCCCCACTCGACTTTCCCTTGCCCCTTGCTCTGGGCCAGGGGCCCTGCTGGCCCTCCATGGCCACCAGCAGGACCAGCTGCAGGAACCTAGGATGGACGTCCAGCTGCTTCTGAATCCCAGTCCTCAGCTCAGAACTGGTTCTAATGCATGGCTTTTTTCTTTCTGTTCTCAGATCGCGAGGACCAGTCCATTCTGTGCACGTAAGTGGCGCTGCCTGTTTTCTTTCTGTTTTTCTGGACTGGAGCCCCAAACTGTTAAAGGGAAAGGCGGGTGAGGGCAGTGCTCCGAGCTGGCCAACTGGGTACCTTGTCTGGCATCTGGCATGGGAGGGACACTCCCTCGGGGTTGTGAACCGGATGGTCTCTCTCCGAGTCAGGCAAACTTCAGCCATCATGATTCCTTGTGTTGCACCCCTTCTTCTGTACCCTTATTTTAAAGCCGGCATTTATTGAGTGCTTACTGTGTACCAGGCCCTGATGTAAGCATTTTGCCTGCAGAGTTATCCCTGATGACATGAGGGCCTAGTGGAAGTAGCCAGGTACCATCTTGGTTGTTAAGGAAATCTTGGCTCAGATGAAATGATTGCTTTAAAATGTTGCTCTGGGGCAGTGTTGATGGTTGGTGGCTCTGTTTCTTGGAAGACCTTGGGTGTCTGGTTGGATGATAACTCGTTCAGGGTCATGCAGAGAATGTCACTAGTCAGGAAAATCCCTCCTGTACAGGCAGAAAATAAAGGCCCCAAAAGTCATCTCCTTCCAGTCACCAGGACCCATGGACATGGCAGGTGCTGTGGCAGGTTGCAGGTGGAGTGAGACTTGCTTATCAGCTGACTTTGAAATTCAGGGGGGTATCTGAGGTTGTCCAGGCAGGCCTGATGTGATCACATGATCCTTAAAAGCAGTAGGAAGAGGCAGAAGAGAATCAGAGGGAGACGGCCTGAGGGTGTCGTGTTCTGATGCAGCGCTGGGCAGGTAGTCTGTAGGAGCTGGCTTCACTGAGCCTTGCTTGCTGGAGGGGCTGAGGTCTGAGGGGGTCACAGTCCTACCTATGTGGCCCTGGGGTTCTGAGTCAGATTGCAGGGAGTTGAGGCTGGGGGTAGACAAAGTGACGCCTGGCCTGAATCCAGCCAGCCACCTGGTTTTGTCGCTAAGTTTTCCTGGAATACTTAGTCACATCCAGCCATTTCTGTGTGATAGTGTGGCTCTAACACCTAGTTACAGTGTGGCTGTTTTTGTGCCACAGGAGTTGAGCGGTAGCCATGAAGTGCCCACAAGGCTCAGACACTCTCTGTCCCTTGGCAGGAAGAGTTTGCCAACCCCAGTGTCAGGCGAGTCAGGGAACTTCTCAGCTCCCCTCCCCCCCACTTTTATTTTACCGTAAAAACAAACAAAATATCTGAAATTTATTTCTTCTGTTTTTTACCTTTTATATTCTTTTACAAAATGTATTGATTACATTTATTTTTCTCTTACATCGCTATGAACCCCATAGTGGGATTCATTATGATGTACCCCACCACCCTGTCACAGGTGACCATCACCAGAACCCCCTGTGCTCATCCCTCCCCTACCTTCTCCCTCCCTCTCCCCCCTCCCTTGCTAGTGTGCTGCAGTTCTGTTGTCTGCTTGCTAGTTTTAACTTTTTCTTATCCTTTTAAAACATCTGACATTTAAGCCAGGCGTGGTGGCGTGTGCCTGTAATCCAAGCATTGGGAGGCAAGAGTCCTGGGATTCCTTGAGTTCAAGGGTTTGAGACTACCCCAGGCAACATAGTGAGACCTGGTCTCGAAAAAAGCAGCTAGGCACGGTGGCAGGTGCCTGTAATCCCAGCTACCCAGGAGGCTGAGGCTGGGGATCGCTTGAGTCCAAGGGATGCGGACTAGCCCTGGCAACATAGTGAAACCTAGTTTCCAAAAAAAAAAAAAAAATTGAAATCAAATTAAGAGATGTGAACAGAGTTACCATATTTTTTTTCCCACTGTAAGAGGAATGTGGATAAAGACCCAGAAATGAAGGGGCAATGTCCCCACAGTCCACTGCCAGGTCCAGCTGCAGTGGCCCTCGTGTGGTTCCTTCCAGGGCTTTTTCTGAGCAGTTTAAGCACAGTTATGACTCCACAGCTGGCCTCCTTTTTTCTCCTCCTACCCCCACCCACTTACCATGCCAACAAAATCCTATTTCCATGTTACTTACAATGACCCCGGGCCCTGGAGTTAATGAGTCGCTTATCTAGACCACAAGGTGACTGAAAATTTTACCCTCCAATGTGTTGTATAATAGGAACAACTTTTATCAGTGAAAACTCTGCAACTTCTGGGTTGCTTTCTTGGCTCCGAGGCTCAGAAGTCAGATGGTGAAAACCAAGAGCTGCGCGTGGCATCTCAGCTTCCTGATTCAGGCGTTAGTTTAGGGAAAAAACAAACAAACAAATCGGGCTGGTGCACCATTGCGCATGCGCAAATGGGGAGTGCAGCGTGGGGGCGGGGCTCGCCATCCAACATGGAAGGCATCTTCCTGACAATGTGCCTGGCTCTCAGGGTGTGGCCTTCAGGGTGGGTGTGTGTGCATGGTTGCTAAGTCAGAAGTGCTCTTCAGATGGTGTCTCTCTGAAAATAAAATCTGTATTTGGAAATGATGCTGAATTTACCAGAAATTGCAAGGAGAGTGTGGCGAGTCCACACATCCCACCCACCGAGTTTCAGCTTCCTCTGATGTCCACACCGGACGTTTGTCCCACAGCGTCACCGACATTGGGGCATCACTAAGTTGGCTAGAATGAAGAGAATGTCCTCGTTTTTCATGACAACGGGGTGGAGGACTGATGAGGCGTCGTGGTGGATGTCTCTCGTCTGGGTTTGTTCTGGGTTTGTGTGCCCCTTGTTAAACCTGGGTTTGGGGCAAGTTTCTCTTTGCCACGTTATTCCCAGTCAGCTGGCACCACCAATGTTGGCATGTCCTCACACGGGGGCTGCTGACATCGGCACTCCATCCCCTGGTTAAGGTTGTATCTGCTGGGGGTCCAAAATCCATTTCCTCCTGTGCTGCTGTCCCCATAATGGCAGCTGCGACAATTATCCCTTTGCAGTTTGGGTAACACCCTTCTAAGCTTGAAACTGCTGAAAACCATCTCAGGATGCCTTGTTGTGGGTTTCTACCGGACCTCTGTCCCCAGATGCGGCTATCTGTCTGGCTGAGCAACAGGTTCAAGACATGGATGACCTGGCTTTACTCCTGGTAGTGGCTGCTTGGAAATGTTGTATTTTAACCAACCCTCGTTGATTGTGACTTTGGTTATTTCTTTACTGAAATACATACACGCACGCGATTGTTCCTCATCGTTCATGGATTCTGTATTCGTCAATTCACTTACTTGCAAACGTTTATCTGGAATCCCAGATCAATATTCCTCTTGCTTTCATGGTCAGCTAGGACATGCACAGAGGTAAGGTCCCTTGAGTCACCTCACACACATGTCCCCAGCTCTGGTGGCACAAGGCACCCTGCCCGCCTTTTCCAACTCTCAGGTTGTAACTAGGGATCCTTTTTGTGACATATCTATAATGCCTCTTATTTTGTATTTTCTACCTTTTGGTTAGTGATTTCACTATTTCAAATATCCTCTCATCATGGTGCCATTAACTACCGGTTTTACTAACAAAGAGGATGGACTGCGCCTTTGGGAGAAAATGCAGGCGTTGTTTGTGCTCCATCAGCCACCGGTTACTGTGCTGTGGATGTTCAGTGTGAATCGTCGTGCATAGTGAATAAAGGTCTTCAGACAGACGTGCATATCAGACAAGGTGAAACACCGATTGGCTGGTTGGCTGGTGAAAGTGACCGGAGACTTACCATTTATTTCCCCAGAGGTGTTGCCTCAGTGTCTGCACCACAGAGCACAGCCTCGAGAAGTTGAGAAAACGTTTGTGTGTGTATGTGCACACGTAGCTACCTATGGACACATGCACACACATACATACATGTTTCTAACTTCTGAGATTTAGCAGTTCCTTCCGTTTAGAAAGGCAGCTAATCACAATATTAGCCATGTTAGTAGATATGTACAGTAATATCCTTTGCTTGTTGACTTTTGCTACTGAGACTTTCTCTGTGTATAGTGTTATGAACTCTCAGCTTAAACAGTAGAGAAATATGGTATGATTATCTTCATGGTAGATAATGAAGATAATGATCAAAAGCAGAATATAAAAATAAGGGAAGAAATGGTTATGAAGGTAATGGCAGCTAACCTTTTTATATACCTTGTGTTATTCTAAATGCTTTATATATATTTGCTCAGTCCTCCAAATAATCACCTGCACGTTTTATTATACCCATTTCACAGAGAGAGAAACTGAGGCTGGAGCAATTAAATGTCTAGTGCAAGGGCACATGGGTAAATGAGGAGCAGGGATTTGAACAAGGGGAACCTTCCCTTGGAGCAGTTTTGTTTTTCAGCTTACAGATGCTATCGGTGAAAGAGGCCTTGCTTCTGCCTAAGAGAGCTGGAGGCAATGTTCAGAACAGAGGCAGAGGTGGCCTTCATGGGGAATGTAGGGTTGGATAGCACACATCTGTCAGGTGCAGGGGTGGGAGTCATGTGAGCAAGAGAGACAGAGCAGCTCTGAGCTTCAAAGCTAATTTGGCTTTGCTGTCAAGGGCAGACTCCAGGTTAAAATGGACTTGGAAGTGACACTCAAGGAGCCAGGATCAATGGCATCATCTGTAAAGTTGTGTGAAATCAAACTGTAGAGCCTTTTATTAAAAAATTAGTATGAATTTCAAGATGGTCAGAACAGATATGTAAGCACTCTGGGCTTTCCCTAGGGGATTGAACAGGCCATCCACCTTTAAGCCTGGCAGGTGGGGACTTCAGCCACCTTTGGAGAGCTCCTCCCAGCCACTGGGCCTAGATTGACGAAAAGGACTTTGTGATGGGGTAGATAGAGGCCATTTATGGCTGTGAGTCTAGAGTGCGCCTCTTCCAGGGAGAACAGAGCTGGGCACCATGTTTCAAAGAACTGGGGCAGAGGTCTAAGGGTGCCCAGACCAGGAAGGCATCCTCACCCCCCAGACTTCAGGAGCCAGAAAAGCAGAGATATTAATGTTTCTGAAGCATCTTGAGCACAATCAATCTTCAGTCACCATGAGCTTGGAGCTTGGGGTGTTTTCTTTGGCAGGACTTCCCAGGACAATTTATTTTTATCAATAAAAGTTGGAAACTTTTGAGCCAAGTAACCCACATGGGGAGAAGCAGATTCCCAGAGCACATATTCCATACCCCCTCCCTCAAGGTAGAAGGCCAGGGCCAGTCCCAGTCATGCTGATGGCCTTGTTGTACAGGGAAGAGGCAGGAGAGGCTGATGGTTATGGTGGAGAAGGAGGATGTTGTGGGAAAGGACAGGTGAATAGTAATGAGCAGGAACACTGTATGTGCTACTCTCTTGCCTCTTGTCTTGGATCTGACTGGAATCAGGACTGTCTACATAGGTGATGTCCTATACTCAGGTTTTTTCTCTTTCCTTGTACTTTAATATAAATCTAACTCCTTCAGTTTGAGGTGACATCTGTCAGGTGTTCTCATATCAGCCTAATTGAAGTAATTTATACTAAGGTGTTAGTGACTGATAGGTATGAGTCATTGGCTCTTGGTTACATTTTCAGAGAGCCTATTAAAGCAAGTGAAGACTCCCAAGTATATGGGAGAGGTCTTTGATGAAGTCAGACCCTCACTTTGTCTTTTCTGCATTCCATTTCCTTTTCTCACTTACCAAAATAAAAATGTGGTGGGCAGAATATGAGTTTTAAAACCAAGTAGACCCACGTTCAGATATTATTTCCTCTCCATTTCCTATCGGTGTGATAGCAGGAGCAATTGTGACCCAGAACACTTTACTTCAACCTCTCTGAGCCTCAGTTTTCCCAAGTGGGTGATAAACATAATCAATCCTAACTTTCATTAGGATTAAGTGAAAAGATTTGTGACCCCAATGCCTCGCACAGAGTTGGTCTTCAATAACTATTAGTCCTTTTCATCTGGACTGAGATAGTAAGTCCCTAGAGTTGGGAGTGTGTCATGGAATAACTCAGCCAAATGTAGCAGGACTACTGATTGCATTGCAATCAGAAACCTGACTTCAGTTCTGACTATGCCCTTGCCTTGCTTTGTGACCTTAGGCAAGTTGCTTGCCTACTCTGAGCCAGAGTAGTTCTGCTGTAATAACCAAAATGACATATCCTACATGGAGGATTAGTGGGAGGGAAGATAAAGGGAAGAAATCCTTGGGAAACATTTAACACAGGGTCTCAACCTACCCCACCTCCCCAAAAGTCAATATCTCCAAAAATTTTTTTCAAAAACTTCTTTTCCCCTTCCAGAAAATGTGCAGAATGCCTCCATGCTTCCCATTTCACAAAGTGCATCTGAGGTTAGGTAAAATCATGTGGGCATTGGTAGTAAAGGCTGTTAGGAAAGGAGAGGACGGTGGTAACTCTGGAGGGAGATGTCTCATTGTTCTGGTGATTGGACACTTGATTTCTAGATGGTGGGCCCAGGGAACTGGATCCTAGGTGGTGGGCCCAGGGAACTGGATCCTAGCAATTCAGGGCATGTATATGTATGTGTTTTTCTTCCTGTTCCTCCACCCCCAACTCCCCGTGAGCAAAATTATTAATGGGCCCTTGGCAGAGCAAATTAATTTCTTTATTTCCTATTTAGGAAGAAGAGCAGGGACTGCACTCACGCTGGTGGCACTGGTTCAGCATGGAGAACCTTGAGCCGACCTCAGAGTAGACAAATTCTTTTCCAGACTTGAAAAAAAAAAAAAAAAAAGATCTCTTCCATTTCAGAATATTTAGTGAGCTCAGAAAATGAGAGTCTGGGCAGAGAAAGGAAAACAAAAAACAAAAAAAGAAACCAGAGGAGAGGACGAGAAGGGAGGAACATTTTAGTTGCGACCCTGACATTTGCTTAGGAATGGTGGCTATCAGAGCAACCTTGGATCAGACAGTCCCTCTTTGAGGATCCCTGGTGGCCAACAGAGACAGCTGGCTCAAGAAAGTCATCTTGGTTAAAAAAAACGATCTACCCCTCCTATTCTGGGAGTACTCTTTTGATGAATTAGACCACCATGGCGTTGTTTAGCTTATCAGTCATTTACACACTAGCATGAATTACTTCAAAGAGATTTGTCCTTTGGTACTTGACTAAAATTCTAACTGCCACCTGGCAATGAGAGGGGTTCTCCAGAAGATGAAGGGGTTTTTATCTTCCCTGGGGCTCATGGAATAACTGGTCATTTTGATCCCATAAGGGGAGTTTCTAAAGTTTATATACTAGGTCCTGGTACTCTGAGAGGAACATATGTTCTTCCAGGAGGCAGTCTTTGATTTCTCCATCTCTAACAAAGCAAGTGATGTCTTGAAAGTGGGTTAATTTGCAGTGTAACTATTGTGTGCACTGTCAGGGTGGACAGACATTTTTCTGTTTGTTTAAATCCCTGAATGTGCATCAAGAGCAAACCCTTGTGAAAATGATCTCTGCTGGTAATGATGTGTCAGCTGGGACTCGTCGATTTAACAAGCGTATTACTCCATGGGGGGAGTTGGGAGGGGGAAGGGGCTGACAGCTGCGGGGAGAAGAAGGATATGAGAACTCGGTATAGCTTTTGCTTAATCCTCCTGTGACCACGTACTGCTCTTTAAGACTAGGGTATCAGAACCGTGTAGACGGTTCCAAATAAACTAAGCTGGGATCATGGTAAATAAACCCAGGTTTCCTCTTTCACTCTCTTCTCCTGGGTCCCTTTCCTCATCTTCCCAGGAGGGGTTAGTGAAGGACTGGAGTAGAGCTGAGGCCCAGCTCCTCTCTCCACTAGTGAAGACCTTGGCTAAGTCCTTTCCGCAGCAAGAACCTTAGCGCCTCCAGCTGGCAGATGGCAGTGATGGTGGTTCTTGTCCTGCGGACTCCCCGTGCCAGGCGAGGCTCCGTGGGCTGCCTGTGTGGGGCGGACAGGTGCCCGCAGGATGTGTGCAGGAGGCAGATGTGCCCATGTGGGGCCCTCTCCCGAAGGTCTGTGTTCCTGTGTCTTTCAGAGGCGAGTCTGGAGCCGGGAAAACGGAGAACACCAAGAAAGTCATCCAGTACCTGGCCGTGGTGGCCTCCTCCCACAAGGGCAAGAAGGACACGAGCATCACGGTGAGTGGGGCGCCCTGTTGGGGTCCCGGCCCACATACACCGCAGACACCGGGGCTTCTCCACAGAGGCACCTCTGTCATGTGGGGCAATGGCTCCCTGTGTGGCGACCTGGACACTGTGGGGAGATGAGGTGCACCCTGGCCTCTCCCCGCTGGCGGCCAGTGGCCACTCCCACCCAGACATGGTCACGTGTCTTGTGGGGGCATAGTCACCTCTGCTTGAGAGCCTCTGTTGTCAGTGAATCCCCGGAAATGCCCTAGGGTTTGCAGCACACCCCACAGGGGCCGGGTTGGGGGATGGGGAGACTGGGGGTCACTCAGATGTGGGCACTGCAGAGTGACTACTGGTCAGAGAGACACTGTCATCCTGGTCCCTGGGCTTCTAGCCACCAGGGAACATGGAAGTCACCTAGTAACCCTCTGCGTGGAGCTGTGAAGTCACAGGCTGATTGAGGACTTAGAAGGAAATGAGGAACAGGTCTCTAGAGACATCCTTTCGGGGGCATCCTTCATCTTAGCCCTGTTGCCTCTGTCCTGGAGGAGGGAGGACAAGCAGCAGGGGTGCTTGGAGGACTGGCCAGTGCCTCTGTCCGAAGGGCTGGGGGCCGGATGCTAAGGCCACCAGCTGCTTGGGTCCCCAGCTCCTGCCATCCCATTGGGGCTGCCCAGAGACTGGCTTGTCTAGAGGCCTTGGGAGAGCTGGGGCAGGTGCCAGGGATAGTTTCCAGAACCTTCCTTCCCCACGTCAGTGCAGGAGACCTGAGTCCAGCATGTGTCTGTGGCTGTTCCTTGAGCCTAGGCAGAAGCTCCCTTCCGCTGCCCATCACGTCCGCACCCTGGAAGAACAGAAATAATAATAATCTGATTGAGCAAGGGTTGCTGTTCCTACCAGCCCTACTGTGTGCCAGACAGACCCCAGGCAGGGTGGCGCTTGCCAGGCCTGCACAGAGCACAGCGAGGAGGCAGCAGCCACAGAACCTGGGTCTCTAGGCCTGTGAGCAGGATCAGAGCTGAGCAGAAAGCAGGAAACAGGCCCCGGAAAGGCGTTGCCACCCCAGTTAGGGTGGGGGGGGTCCCATGTCTGGGGGGCAGTTGGAATCGTGTGTTCTCCAGACCCAATGTGCACGAGCTTGAGATAACCTGACGTTTGTTTCATACGGTGTCATCCACCCACAGCAAGGCCCGTCCTTTGCCTACGTGAGTAACTGAGAGTGTGTTCCTGGTGTGCGCGGGAGGCACCGAGTGTACTTAGACCTGCATGCTCCAGCCACCCCCACGGGCGCCCAGCTGGTGGTAGAATGGGCCAGGCCCAACGTTTCACAGCCCTGACCCCCAAATGCACCCCGATACCACCCTGCGGGCGTCAGCTGCTGATGCGGGATGTGGGGGTGCGCCGCCACCCCCAGGTCCCCCAGGCTGCGGAGGGCTCCCCCAGCTCAGAATGAATCCCTTCGCCCTTCCCAGTGTGTCCGCCAGCGGCACCCCTAGCTAGACGGACCAGGGACATCTGTCCAGTCTGGTTGAGTCTTAGGACGGTGGGGGCCTGAGTGTCCCTGGCGTCGCTGTGGCCTGCCTCCCTCTGCTCCCTGCTATCACCCCTGAACTTCTCCCCTGCCCCTGCACAACGTGTGTCCTTGTGCATGCGTGTGCAGTGCGTGTCTGTCTTTGCATGCTGGTTGCTTGACCGAAGGCTCCAGAAAAGGAGCATCTTGGGGTGCGCCATGCTTTGGTGGTGAGGTAAGGCCCCAGCTATGCACACACAGCAGGAGAGTGCTTGGACGTGGACTGTGCAACCTCATCTCTAACACAGAGCTTGGTGGGGGGGAGGTCTGGTATGAGGTCCCAGCCTGGAGGAGACCTTTGGGGGTCTCCATGGCTCCCAGGCCGCTCCCACTCACCCCACCTTAGGTGTGTGTTGGGGGGCTAGTATCGTGGGCTAGGAGAAGCAGGATTGTTTGGCGTCTGCCCCTGCGCAGCCGCGGCCAGGCCAGTTCACGTCTCTGGCCCGGTCTTTCCTGTCCGGTGAGTGATTCGGCCCAGATTTCCTTGTTGAAGCCTCTATCGAAAGGGACCTTTTGGCTCTACCAACAGGAATTCCCACTCTAGAGAAGGGAAACTTTTGGGGGGTACTAGAACCCCAAGTTTGTGTTGTCAGAAACGCTCCCTTGACTCTTTCCCACTGGTCAAGGGAAACACGTTCTCATTGGAAGTTTCAGCGTCCCAGTGACAAAGCGTCCCAGTGACAAAGCGTCCCCCATGGGGCCGGGATTTTCACGAGGACAGCACTTTCTCGGGGAGCTGCCAGGGAGGACAAACACAAACATCAACAGCAGCTTCCTAACGTGTCCCTTTGGGACAGCAACCACGATCCCCTCCTCAGGCAGAGGAGGAGGGGAAGTCTCCCTCTTCCCTTCTGGCCCCCCTTCCCAGCTGCCATGTCACCCACCCGACCACCTCGGGCTGAGGAAAGGGCTGAGCAGAGAGAACAAAGAAGCCGCAGGACACAGGACTTCCCCAGGGAGGCCTCTGGCCTGTCTGCTGCAGCCGTGTTTGGGGCAAAGAGCGGCCCGTCGCTTCCTTGGCATGACACTCCATCGGCCATTTCCTGCCATGATTAATCACGTGGCTGCATCTGTGTGCGGGAGCCCCAGAGAGGGGCCCGTGGGCTATGTACAGTCTCAGCTGCATTTAACCTGGTGAATGGAGCTCAGGCAAGCTGCTTTGAAACTTGTTCTGCAGTCAGTTAAGAGCATTCCCCGTAGGCTTTGGCCTTCCTTACTCGTCTTCTGTAGACTTGAGAAAACTAATCCTGAGAAAGGGACAACTGCAACTTTATCCAGTAGAGGAACTGGCATGGCGTGACCAGGAGACAGCTCTTGTTAGACATGAGGGAGGTCATGGACAGTGGAGCAGGTTGCGCACTGCACAACCTCAGGCGGTGTTTCTATGATGTAACGCTCACCCTTGGTGCTGTAAGTGGCAGCGATGCTGCCTGCATGAGCAGCCTGGTCTTGGGAAAAGTGGCCTTTCTAGAGGACACCTGTGCTAGCTATCAGAGAGCTTGGTTGCTTCATCTGAAATCCTCAGGGAAAGCTGGTCCTCAGCACTGGGGTCTCCAAAGGCGATAGGCTGGAGAGAACCTGAGGGAAGGGCACTTTGGTGGCAGTCCCCATCCAAGGCAGCACTGTCAGTGGCTGTACCTCTTTCTCCAATAATTCGGTGTGAATGAATTTTAGGGCGAGCTGGAAAAGCAACTTCTGCAAGCAAACCCGATTCTGGAGGCTTTTGGCAATGCCAAAACAGTCAAGAATGACAACTCTTCACGATTTGTAAGTAACAAAGCCACGTGGGTTTTCTGGAAAGGGCTCTGAACCTGGTGTCCCTTCCTGCCTAAGAATACCAGATGTGTGGGCACAGGAATGTCTGAGACGGAGGGCCAGAGCTGTAGGCACAACTGTGGGTCACCCTGTGTCTTTAGTCCTATCTCGACCTTACAGCCCCAAGGGTCTGCTCATTTCATTTACTGGGTATTCATGGAGCACCCACAGTATCCCACACTCCTTATCAGGCATATACCCTTTGTAATTGATTCAGTGAATGTTTACAGAGCACCTGGTCTACACTGACTACTCATCAAATAGTCATTGATTCGGTAAAACATGAATTGAGCATTTGCTGTATACCAAGCACATACATCCTGCAGCACCTGTTTATGAAGCACCTGCTATGTCCTATCATTCTGATATGCATTTTGACACACGCCGTTTTCTCTTGGGTTTTCACTTGCTGGGTTCATTCCTATTAAGCACCTACTGTATACCAGACCCTGAACGAGGCTCCTGGGATCATGGCCTCTTCCCAGAGTTGTGGTCTATTTCAAGAGCTGCCAGTCAACAAAGGAGGAGGCACCCCTTCTCACACATGCTCCTCCAGGCCCCCCTTTCTCACTTGAGCCTAGTGGGGCAGGAGCACCCTGAAAGAGGCTGGTTGATCACACTTAGACAGGAAGTGTTTTATCAAACAGAAGACATGGTTCCTGTGGGAGAATCAGAAAGGTAATGTCATGAGGAAAGCTGTGTCTGCATGGCAGCGGTGAGGGGGTTCTGCTGATGGTAGGGGTCCCTGAGCTGTCACTGGAGAATGGGGTCCCTTTGGAATGTGTTGTGCCCATTTAGAACTGCTCTGCTAAGCACCCACATCCTATCCTGTGTGTTCACACTGGTCCCCATGACCAATGTTTCATGATATATATATATATATATGGCTAGGTCTTGCTATTTTTGCCCGTGGAACCACAGGTTCTTGTTGCCCGGGGTACCACGGACTCAAGCAATCCCCAGCCTCAGCTTCCCAGGTAGCTGGTTTTTTTTTGTTTTTTTTTTTTTGTTTTTTTGAGACTAGGTCTCGCTATTTTTGCCCCTGGAGCCACAGGCTCACATTGCCCGGGGTACCACAGACTCAAGCCATCCCCAGCTTCCCAGGTAGCTGGGATTACAGGCACGCACCAGCACACCCAGCTATTTTTTTTTGGAACTAGGTCTCGCTACAGGCCCCAGGCGGGACTCGAACCGCGATCCGTAGCCCCGGCCGCTTGATAGGCTGAAGCTTACAGGCATGAGCCACCGTTCCCGGCCCAGCTTCCCAGGTAGCTGGGATGACAGGTGCGCGCCACCACACCCAGCTATTTTTTTGGAACTAGGTCTCGCTACGGGCCCCAGGCGGGACTCGAACCGCGATCCCTAGCCCTGGCCGCTTCATAAGCTGAAGCTTACAGGCATGAGTCACTGTGCCCGGCCTCATGATATATATATTTTTTAATTTCACTGCTGAAATTTATTTTCACTTCATTTTTTTGTTTGTTTGTTTGACAGGTAAGGTTTTAATCAACTTCAGGTAGCCACTTTTATTACTTTATTTTTTATTACAGAAATAATTTATTTATATATAAATTTCACATCTTTGTATTCCCCAGGGTTCACCTATCACCTCCTCGCCCTGACCATCTCCCCGCCCCTAATTGTGCACTTTAGTTTGGTCGTTGACTTGTTTTGACTTTTCCTCCTGGCCTTTTGCTTGTTTTGCCCGTGTCCCATCTATTAGTGAAACCATTTGGTTTCTGTCTTTTTCTTTCTGACTTGTTTCTGCTAATATGATTTCTTCTAGGTCCATCCATGTTCTCTCAAATTGGTCTTTTTTAATTGATGAGTAATATTCCATCGTGTATATATACCACATCTTTTTCATCCAGTCATCTGTTTGGGGGCATTGAGGTTGCTTCCGGGCCCTTGCAGTTATAAATAGTGCTGCAGTAAACATCCGGGCACAGGTGTCCCTTTGTATAAGTATTGAGGTCTCCTGTGGGTAGATTCCCAGAAGAGTTATTGCTGGGTTGAATGGTCGTTCCATTTTCATTGGTTGAGGGTCCTCCACACAGCCTTCCATAGAGGCTGGACCAGTCTACATTCCCACCAGCAGTGTAAGTGTTCCTTCCTCTCCACACTGTTTCATGACATTTTATATCCCGTCTTCTTTCCTGAAGGCAGAGCCCCAGATAATGTGGCCTGTCCCCTCCCCAGTGACACCCCCCGAACAACCCCTGCTGGAGTCGAGCAGGCCAAGGGCTCTCTTAATCCCTCTGTTGCTGGAAGACCTGAGATGGACCCAGCTGAACACATGGTGGTTCCTCTAACAAGCTGACCCCTGAGACTCTGAGGCTCTGGTCCCCCTGAAGGCCCCACCTTCCTGTGTGGGGGTACAGGGGCTGAGACAGGCCCCGGCGTGAGCTGTGTCTTCCTGTTGGCAGGGCAAGTTCATCCGCATCAACTTCGATGTCACCGGCTACATTGTGGGCGCCAACATCGACACGTGTATCCTTCTGAGCCCGGCCCCTCCCGCCCCTCCAGAGCCCAAGGGCCTCCCCCACCCGGCTCCTCAGACTTCCCTTCCTGGGCCTCTGTTTCCCTCCACTGAAAAAGCAAATCATATTCGCATGCTCTTCCTAGAAGATGCGGTGGGAGGCTATGGTGAAGCAAGATAGGGAGGGGTGCTGATCCAGGAGTCATCGAGGGGGTGATGGTTCTCTGCGGTGTTGGAACAGCTCACACCCGTGGAAGAGGAGGGGTGATGGTTGTGGGGGAGACGTCTCAGCATCAAGCTGTGATCCCTTGACACCTGTCCTGTGCATTTCCTGGACCCTCCCTTCCCCTCCCCTCTGAGCCTGGGCTGGGTCCTGCCACTGGCGATGAACCTCCCAGCCAAAAGGTCAGCTGTGTCATTCAGGCTGGAGGCTTAGCTTCTCCAAGCCCCTCTCCCAGGCCTTCCCCTGCAGTGCTGGGTAACGGGGAGAGGGAGGGAGGTCAGCTCCCTGCCGGAGGGTTACACGGAATCCCTGGGATTCTTAACTCCTCCCAAACCAGATTTGCTAGAAAAGTCCCGAGCCATTCGACAAGCCAGGGATGAGAGGACCTTCCACATCTTTTACTACATGATTGCTGGAGCCAAGGAGAAGATGAAAAGTAAGTGACTCATGAGGACGTATGTTGGGGGCTTCAGCCCTCCCTGGCTTCTGATAACAGGCTTCACCCACCCACCATTAAGACAGTGTCAGAGACCTGGGGCCAGAATCCCATCTCTGGCCGGTGAATGGGGCACACCTCGTCTCCTTCCAGCAAGTGCACATGGCTTCTGTGTTGTTCTTCTATGCCAAGGACCTACGTTGGACGTCGAGGGCCCTGAGTCCACACAGGCGTTACGTGGTTCGTCACGTCCAACTAGACGAGAAGGTGGCAAGTCCAATTAGACACAACTGGCATCTTCAAGGAAGGGAGACTTGACAGTTGCCCCCTTTGCCACTTTACAAAACTTGCCACTCTAAGTCTGCAAGATGCCTTCCAGCTTTGCAGGGAGCTCGAGGGGCAGTGGAGCTAAGCAGAGTCATAACATGTGCTTTGACAGAGACTCTGGAGTCGCTTTTGTAGCACAGAGGCTGACACACGTTCCTGTAAAGGTCCAGGGCGTAAACCTTTGGGTGACTTGTTTTCTGCCACGACTGCTCAGTTTGGCTGCTGTCCTTGGTCCAGCAGAAGCAGCCATCATGGGCTTCTGTGTCACAACGACACTTTATTGGCAAACCTGGGAGGCATATTGTCATCTGCTGGTCTCTGTGGTACAAGCAGAATAGTTCATAGAAATGCCTTCTAGGGTATCCAGATTTCGGACAGTTTACATTCTGGACATGTGGTAATCTGATTCTTAAAAGAAACTATAAATCCCATCACTGAAAAAGGGAACCCAGCAAAGAATACAGGTACCTGCTACGACCTACATTCTAGTGATAGGTTTAAGTCCCAGATTATCAGGAGAATACAAACTTTGCTTCCCATCAGATCTGGGGCCCAGGATTATTTATTTGGGCTAAGAAAATATGAATGAAGGCAGGTACCTTAGAGTAAAGTATTGTTCTGCCACTAGGGGGAGACATCGTTCACCATGTCCTCAAAGTTTGGTCCTGGGGTGCTGTTGGTGGGAGGTGGAGCAATTCTGGAAAAAAGAAATGTTGATTTACCGGCAAACAGGCCAATGAGCAGCCACAGTGAGGGACTCTGTGGGTGACCCAGGGAGAAATGTTTCTGTCCCTTTGGTACCAAAGTCAACTTGTGGTAACTTGGGTTTCAGTTTCTGCCTTGAAACTTCCATAAACAGGGCAAGGTTAAGGCTGGCAAGAAAATTCCTAGGCACGGCTTGTGGGTTTGTTTGTTTGTTTGTTTTCCCCCGGAGACTAGGTGTCACTATGTTGCCCGGGGTAGTCTCGAACCCACGGACTCAAATGATGCCTAGCCTCAGCCTCCCAGGTAGCTGGGATTACAGGCACATGCCAACTCTCCCGGCTATTTTTTAGAGACTAGGTCTTGCCATGTTATCCAGGGTAGTCTGTAGCCTGCGGACTCAAGTGATCCCTAGCCTCAGCCTCCCAGGGAGCTGGGACTACAGGTGTGCGCCACCGCACCTGGCACAGCTTGTGTTCTTGATGTTTGATCACGGAAGAGGTTAGGCCCTCAGAGAGAGTGTGGGGTCTGAGGCTTATGCAAGGTCTGGATAATGAAGTTTTGGCCAAGAGTGGCAGCCTCGTGACTTCCATGAGGTGTCCCCCTTAATCCAAAGACTCGAGGTAACTGATGCCTCAGCGTTGGTTTAGCCTCGAGTCCATGAATTAGCTGCCAGTCACCTGACTGTCCAAGACCTTTGTTTAAAAAGAAAACTATTTTGCTGATTTTTCTCCAAAAATACCATACAGTCGAGTCTAGTTCAAACCTGTTCTGTAAGAGGACTGGTGATGTGTCAGAAAGTGTCAGCAAAGCAAGAAAAAGCAGCAGTTCCACACTGGGGGGAGGAAGGAAGGCTGGATAGCCATAAAGGACAGAGAGCAGGCCTTTACAGAACGCGATCATTAGTAGATGTAACATAAACAAGTTGGCAAGTATTTTTGCTAAAGTGCCAGATGGTAAATACTTCAGACTTGGGGGACGACCATCCTGTGTCCGTCACAGTGGCTCAACTCTGCCTTTGTAACGTGATCGCGGCCACAGACAGGTGAACACAGGGGCTGTGTTCCAATAACCCTGTATTTATGAATACCACCAGCAGGCCAGATGCGCTGGTCCCGGATGTAAGCCTGACCTACTGATTCAACTAGAACTAGTTAGAGGAGAGGGGGCGTGGTCAAAAGAGCTAAATCTTCCACCATAGCCAGAAGTTAACTGATAGGATCTAATTTTGACATGTCAAGAAATAGCCCATATCAATGATAAAGAAACATCTACTATAAGCTATTCTACTTAGAGATAAAGGTAACTACCTGAGGTAACAGTTTTAAGAGATAAGAGCAGTGATTATAGGGTAAATAGGATGTGGAGAAGGAACAGGACAGAGAATGGTGTTAGTTGATTTGTACAGTTAGTTGATAGAAGTCAAAATAATCGCAATAACTGGCCAGAATTTATGCTGTGAATGAAGAAACCTTTCTCACTACCTCATCTGACTTCAGCAAACTGAAGACAGAATTAGCATAGTCCTTCCCCAGTAAGTGGCATCCCATTCCTCCAATATTAACCCTTTGAGACTTCCCTAAGAGAGAACAGCAAGTTAGTGACTGAAGCCCCTGCCCCCATGTATTATACAAGAACTAGTGTTTTGCCTAATCTGATTTTTCCTAAGCTGCTGCTTCCATCCTTTCACACTGTATGAAACACTTTCTAGGACCTAATGAACTCACTGGATGTTTCATGTTTCCATTCAGTCCCTGCCTCTTTGGCTGAGTTCAAGCTCTCGCATTCATCCTTCCTCAGTTTCCTGCGCCCGACTCCCTACAGTTCACATGTGTGCATGATCCAGATGTTGATGAAAAGATGAATAAAGGTTGAGTTCACTTTCCAGCAGGCTTTGCTCCTGAAGGAGGCACCTCTGGGCAATTGCAATAAAGGTGCCTTCTTCTCTAAGTAAATGCAAACCCATGCCAGGGGTCATGGCTTAGGAGGTGGGACCCAGGCTGCCAGATAACCTGGGCTATGCACTGTGCCACCAGATGAAGCCAGCAGGCTGGCGATGGCTCTGTGCAATGAAGCAGAGGAAGGTTTTGAACTGAGAGAAGGGGAAGGTGTTTTGATGGTGCAGGTGGCTGCTCTTCAGATGGTGGCCTCCTGCTCAGAGTAGAGGTGTCTTTCTGATTGCTGCCCACTCTTCCTCTCCTCTAGACGACCTGCTTTTGGAGGGTTTCAGCAACTACACCTTCCTCTCCAATGGCTACGTGCCCATCCCGGCTGCCCAAGATGATGAGATGTTCCAGGAGACCCTGGAGGCCATGGGGATCATGGGCTTCAATGAAGAGGAACAGCTGGGTGAGTCTGCCCTCCCCCCTACCCCCAAGAGTCCAGGGAGGAAGCCTGGACTTGTGCTCATGATTCACTGGAACCAGTTCGGGACTCATCTCTGATCAGGACAGATTTCTGTTCTTTGAAGTCCCCATCTCCTTAAAAAAAAGAGAGCGAGAGAAAGAAAAATGAGCATTACTTTAGAGGCTTATTGGTGTTTTGTAAAGTTGCTGCATCACTTCAGATTCTTTCAGGTGCATGTGGCCCTAATTGGCTTAGGTGAAAAGGAAAATGATTCATTCATGGAGCTGAAAGTTCAGGGAGATTGGTTTCAGGTACAGCAAATTCTAGGGGCTCAGAGAATGTCTCAAGAATGTGACCTCTCAACAGGCTTGTCTTTAGAAAGTTTCTTGCTAGCAAAATGGCTACTGCAGCTCCAGCCCTTGCATCCTTTGGGTTTACATCTGGCAAAAAGAAAAAGAGTGATTTCCCTGTTCAAGTCTCTAAATGGGCTCTTAGTGTTGGTCTAGGTTGATGTACTCACTGCTCACTGTAGCCAGGGTTGGAAAGCTCTGGGTGGTGTATGTCATGGTCTCTGTTCCATTCTTGGAGCCAGAGCTCGAGCTGGCTGGCCTTAGGAAGACTATATGGACAGAGAAGAGGAGGAGGCATGGACTGTGAGTTAGCTGGCTCTTCTTGAAGAGATAGTCCTGGCACAACCAGTGCTGACTACATCATCAGCCAATGACCAAGAAATGTAGTCAGTTCCTGAGAACAGAAAAGACTCAAGGAGATATTCTTGATTTCTACACTGTGCTTCAAGGAATACTTTTCCAGGTTAGATGTGCCCCAGTCTTCAAGGTTAGTTTCTTTTGAGAAACCAGAGTAAGACTGGGAAATTTCCCTCCCTTCCCATGCCCAAACCCCCAAGCCCCCGAATAGCATATTGGCTGCTGAAATACAGTATGTAGGGAGGGACAGTGCCTCCTGAGATCACCTGGGGCCCAGAAAGAGAAGGTTACATGGGTCAGTTGACAAATGGCTGGTGTTTGTCACCAGGGTTTCATGTATAGGACAAGATAGTAAACACTTTAGCCTCTGCAAGCTGTGTGGTCTCGTTGTACCCCTTCACTCTGCAGAATTTGAACTGTAGGATGCAAACAGCTGTAGACAACCAGTGAGCGGTGGGCAGTGGTGAGTTCTAATAAAACTTTATTAACAACGGCAGGCAGTGGGCCGGATTTGGTCCACAGGCTGTGGTTTGCCCTAGCATTCCATGGTGGCCCAAAATTGTTAGCAACCATCTGAAAATATTCTGCTTCGCCCACTACCCAGTTGGGTTTTCTCCCCTGTTAGCAGAGAGTTAGGGTAGCTTGACTCTTTCTGCAAAGCTCAGAACTGAGGCTCTTTATGGGAAAGGCAGGTTTGGAATTCCCATGCCTCCTATACTTCGGACCTCTAGAGACCCCAGTACTGATCTAGTATCTTATCTCCCCTTCCCCTCACCTCAGCTATACTGAAGGTGGTGTCGTCTGTCCTGCAGCTGGGAAATATTGTCTTCAAGAAGGAAAGAAACACAGACCAGGCATCCATGCCAGATAATACAGGTACTTCCCTGACTTCCCACCCTTCCCTGGCAGCAAAGATGAGGTGATGGGAGTGAGGGTTATGTTAGTATTTGGTTATTTTTCTGGATGAGACTGGAAACGAGCAAAGGCTACACCGGGTTTTTATGCCAGCTGTCCCTCTTTTACAGAGTCTTCACTGCTGAAGCTCTGGTGATGGGAAGCTCTTAACATGGCAGGAAAGGGGAGGAGCAGGGTAGGAAGGAAGGAGAACGTATTATTTCCGATCATGGGGGCATCTCTTCTAAATCCCCACCCTCGTTCATTTAATATTTTCTGAGCACTGTGGGCCTCAGCGGGGCTGAGGGGGGGGGGGCAGGGGAAAACAGCCCCATTTCTTCTGATGCATCTGGTCTTGCTATGGGACAGACCTTGAGTTTCCCTGCAGATGGAGCCATGAGGTAAATGACAACGCATGAGCATGTCAGATTAACAGCAAACACTATTGTATGTGTGTCCTGGGCATTAGCTGGGATGTTGTGGTATTAAAAGGGGGCTTGTTCTTTATCTGAAGTTCAAGCTTAACTTGCGAGCTCCTTCTTGTACCTACTACTTGGTATTTCATTTTCCAAAAATATCACTCTATGTTGATTTGCTCCTATATTAATGGACATTTGTCTCCAATATTTCGCCTCTACAGACAGTGCCACAAAACCTCTTGGCTTCACCTTATTTAGCCCCACTGACAACCCAAGAGGTTCCAAGTAGCTGAACTTGTTTTACAACCTGAGAAAAGCAAAACTCCAGGAAGTGAAGTAGCTTTTCCAAAAAGCACCTGGCTGTGGATTGACAGGGGGTCAAGGCTGTCTGACACTAAGCCCCCAATGGGCACATCCCTTCACCCACCCCTGCCACCATCGCCTCTTTGCGATGGGGGTGAGGTCATGAGTGGCATTTGTTCTTGGGACTGTCTCCTGCTGTGTTCACAGCCTGTGTGCTCCGTCTCCCAAGCAAAGCCATCTGTAGACCATGAACACCTCATGTCACATGGCTTCCTTCCCAACACTTCCCTTTTGCTATCCACTTAATATGCTTGCCGTCTCCTTCCAGCTGCTCAGAAAGTTTGCCACCTGGCGGGAATTAATGTGACGGATTTCACCAGAGCCATTCTAACCCCGCGTATCAAAGTCGGACGGGATGTGGTGCAGAAGGCTCAGACAAAGGAACAGGTAACGGGGCGCTTCCCATGTACTCTTGCACGTGCCTGCTTCTTTCTGTAGAATCCTCTGTTCATCTTTTACCCATTCACCCATCTCTCCATCTCTTTATTCAGGCATGCACCCATCTCTTCGTATTCATCGATCCATCCACCCATCATCCATCCCAGCATCTCTATATTCATTTATACCTGCATTCACCATAAACATTCATGTATTCATCCATTCACCATCGATTCGCTTATCCATCTACTCACCCATCTTTTATCCACTCATGCTTCCAGCCACCCATCCATCCTTCCATCATCCATCCATCCATCCATCCATCCATCCATCCATCCATCCATCCATCCATCCTGCCACCCCTTCTTTCATCTTCCCTCCCTCCCTCCTTCCCTCCCTCCCTTCCTTCCTCCCTTTTTTCCTCCTTTCCACCTGTTCATCTATCCGCCCATCCATCCCTCTATCTCTTTACCTCTCATTCACCCAGTCCCAGAATATTCAGAGTCCTAGGTGAGGTGTTGAAGATATGATATAAAAACAGAAAAATCCCTCATTCATGACCTCATCCTGATTTCTTAGCTGTAGATACAAGGGAGCTAAGAGCATTTTCTTTGGAAATGATAGTACGCACTTTCTAGAAGCAAGACTGACCACCTCTCAATGCTCCCTGGGATGGAATGGACTCCATTCTGTTCCAGGTTCCTCCAAAAGAAAGTGTTCATTTATCCACAAGTGGTCGTTCCCTTAGGTCTGACCACTTTTGTACTGTCACTTTCCTATTGGTTGTAGAGATGGTACAATTTCCTTTTGTGTTTACTTATTTTTAAAAGACTGATTGTGGGGAGGCTCGTGATAACAGCCCACTGGAAATAACCACACTCCCTTGCTCCCCCTGCAGGCAGATTTTGCCATCGAGGCTCTGGCCAAGGCCACTTACGAGCGACTTTTCAGATGGATTCTTGGCCGTGTGAACAAAGCCCTGGACAAGACCCACCGGCAAGGCGCTTCCTTCCTGGGGATCCTGGACATCGCTGGGTTTGAGATCTTTGAGGTACAGTTGGGCAGGTCGCAGCAGCCATGGTCTTGGCTCTCTGGGATGAAGCTTCCCCTTGGGGAAAATCTTCACTTGGGAGAAAGACAAGCAGGTGGCTACCACAGGGTAGGAGGCTCTCTGGTTAAGGTTAGATCCTCAAGGGTGTGAGAGACAGAAATCCAATAGACAGTGTCTTGGTTTGTGAAACTGAGAAGATCCGGGATGAGGCCAACAGGCAGGGTCTGGTCTGCCATCTCGGGCAACCTTTCTCCACAGTGGCTTCTTTCTCAAGTAGACTCACCCCCCTCATGGTTGCAAGATGGCTGCCACAGCCCTAGATTGCATC
>PVHY01013574.1:0-40964 GCA_004024945.1 Uropsilus gracilis | reverse complement strand
TGGTTTCACTAATATATGGGATATAGTGAAAAAAAAAATAAATAAAAGCCTTGAAGAAAGTCAAAACAAACGAAGCACCAAAATGAAGCGCACAACTATGAACAGGAGGGAAAGGGGGGGAAGGGAGGGGAGGGAGGGGGGGAGGCAAACCCTTGAGATTACAAAGTTGTGAAATTTATATATAAATAAAGAAAAAAAATAAAAAAAAAGAAAAAAAAAGAAAATTACAAAACATTTTGAGAGACATGAACGATCTAAATAAATGAAGGTTATATAAAAAAAAATAAAATCATATACTGTCTTCAGTAGCCAACAGAACATCTAAGTAAAAGTGTCCATGAAGAAAATGCCTAGGTAAGGCCAAGTCAAGGCAAATAGAAAGGTCAGAACTAGAAAAAGAGATCTGGGAATTGCTTCCATAGTAATAAAACCATGGAACTAGGTGAACTTCATGAGAAAAAGTATAGAGAATGAGAAGAATAAGACAAAAACTGAAGAATATCTCAATTGTAGATTTTACATGCAGAATAACTTTAATACAACCATTACTCCAATGCATCCCAATTATTATTCTTAGCTTCCTCTAAGTTACCAGGGAACCGTCATCTCTTCAGGGCAAGTTGGAAATGTGCTTCACAATACAAGCATTACTTGGACAGTGACAGTCATTAGAACTTTGGAGATTTGCTAAAATTTCTGTTTTCTATGCAAAGCTGAGAATTTTTTTTTTTAGGTGAGACAATAATGAAAAATGTTCTCTTTAAGTATATGTTATATCAAATCACATTGCAGAATTTTTTACAAGGCTCAAAGATGGAGCTGAAAATCATTCTTCTTTCAAACATTTGTTGTTAATATGGACAAACATGGACTGGATAGAGAGAGCTTCTGAACTCATTTTCATGGAGGTATATATAGCCCCTTTACTCTTATGCCTAACTAATCAAAAGTATAGATAGTTTAAGCTTTATATTATAGTATAGTATAAAAATACAGAAAAGAAAACCATGTATTATAACTAAAAGAACTTTCAAATTGCAGGATTGCAAGACTATGTGGCATTGACAAAACATGCTACAAACACTAGAACATCAATCCACTCTTCCTGGCTTAAAAAAATTCTGCTGGGAATTCTACTGGTAGCCTTCTATTTCATAAGTCACTTAATACTTGTTGCTTTTTCATATCTCTTTGTATTTGACTTTTATGATTTGATTAAAATTATTAATTTAATTAATTAGTATAATCTTTGGAGTGATCCTGGTTGGTGATCTTTAGCATCATGAACTTGAGTATTCACCTTATTTCCAAGATTTGTATGTTTTCATATAAACATTCTACCTTTCTCACTCTCTTTTCTCTCTACCACTCTCTTCTGTATTCCTGAAATATACTTATGGTCAATTGTAAACTTTGGAATACAATTCAATGGTCAGAGTTTTATTTTCATTTCTAAATTTTCTGTAATAAGCCTCCATTAACACCATTCCTCTCTTTCAGTTAATATGTGATTGATCACATATTAAGCTTGTAGGCATCAAGCTTACAAGCTTGATGTGAGATAAATTATTTCCAAAGGGTTAATAGAGGAATTAATGTTCAAACTGTACCATACAGACAAGGTTTGTGAAGAAAAAGAAAAAGAAATTTAATTCATGGCAGAAGTAAAATGTTGTGATAAGTTCATAGACAGATTATGACAAAATAAGGAACAGACATGGCAAAAATAATTCCCAAATAAGGAAGTTTTTTCAGCAGAAAAATAATTTATAGAAGCAGGTAAAGAGTATGAAAATAATGGAAATACTTTATAGATTTTTTTTATAATTTTGAATGGAGAAATGAATATAAATTATGCTTTGGGCAGTAACACTGTAAGATAAAAAGATAATGAATGAGTAGGATTAAGGATGCTGACAAAATAGCTAAATACAGAAACATTTGCTCTATTAGATAATGAATAGAGCTGAAGTCAAAAACATCATTGTGAAAATCTAGGTAGAAAATATTCAGAGGTAAATTTTATGGGAACTGAATAGATAACAGAAATAATTTAAAAAAACTCACATAATGCAACATCAAATTAGATTTGGGAAACAAAGGATAGAAGAGTGAAAGAGAACTCTCAAATGTCAATTCAAGCTCTACAATAAAGACATAGGCAAATATTTCCCCAAGGAATCAGACATTTTACAGGAAGAGCAAAATGTACTGAACAATTTATCCTGGCAATCAACTCTCCAAGGCTTCATTGTAATGCACTTGAGAGTTGGT
Source organism: Uropsilus gracilis (assembly GCA_004024945.1). Classification (NCBI taxonomy): domain Eukaryota; kingdom Metazoa; phylum Chordata; class Mammalia; order Eulipotyphla; family Talpidae; genus Uropsilus; species Uropsilus gracilis. The sequence goes on along the minus strand of PVHY01013574.1, from coordinate 38,690 downwards.
TTGGGTAACTGACAATCCAAGGAACTCTCTCTTGGTGAAGAAAGCCTTGAATTCCTATATTCCTGACTGATGTAATAGAACACAGACTACATCAGGATCCTCAGAAGAGAGGATGCAAGTCCCCAATGACACACAGCAATAAGAACCTGTCTGTCCATGTCAGCCATATGGCAGAGTAAATGAAGAAAACAGAGGCATCAATATTCTAGAAAATATGCAAGAATTATATGTTCGCAGAGAGTGAGATCCATATGTGCATTACCATTATATATGGAACACATTTCTCCAAATTATCTTTGTGATCCTTTATGTGACCCACAAAGATCACAGTATTCTGGACTGCCAGATTCATTTAGGGGGAGCTTCAAGAAGACCTTAGAGCAAACCAAAGCAGTGAAGTAAACCTGGATATATTTTCCCCTCTAGTTCAGAGGACAAGACTATAAGGACAAGTTCAAGAAGCTGATGGTGTTCCAAGAAGGCAGAATGGCTGGTTATTATATCAGTTAGCACCAGCTATGATACAAAGGCGCAAGAAGCAGTCTGTGTGAGAAGATGGCCTTGAAGACGGAGAACCCCAACCAGACAGAGGTGAGCTACTTCTTCCTGGAGAGTCTGATGTACACAGATGAGCATCCTAGCCTCTTCTTCCTCCTCTTCTTTGTCATTTATACCATCACAGCGACTGGGAATCTCCTAATTCTCATCACTGTGGGCTCTGACCCTCACCTGTCCTCCCCCATGTACCACTTTCTGGGACACCTGTCCTTGCTGGATGCATGTTTGTCTACAGTCACGGTGCCCAAGGTCATGGCAGGCCTTTTAACTCTGGGTGGGAAGGTGATCACCTTTGAGGGTTGTGTGGTGCAGCTTTACTGTTTCCACTTTCTGGCCAGCACCGAGTGCTTCCTGTACACAGTCATGGCCTATGACCGTTACCTGGCTATCTGTCAACCCCTACACTACCCAGTGGTCATGAACAGGCAGATGTGTGCAGGGCTGGCTGGGTCCACTTGGGCCACAGGTGCTGTGCACTCTGCCATCCATACCTCCCTCACCTTCCGCCTGCACTACTGTGGGCCTGATCACATCGCATACTTCTTCTGTGACATCCCCCCGGTGCTGAAGCTGGCCTGTGCGGACACCACCATTAATGAGCTTGTCATGCTTGTCAACATTGGAGTTGTGGCTGCAGGGTGCCTGGTTCTCATCATCATATCCTATGTCTTCATCATAGCAGCTGTGCTGCGGATCCGCAGCTCTGAAAGCCGCCAACGTGCCTTCTCCACATGCAGCTCCCACCTGACAGTGGTGCTCTTGTACTATGTGCCACCTGTCTGTATCTACCTGCAGCCTAGCTCCAGTGAGATGGGGGCTGGAGCTCCTGCGGTCTTTTACACTATAGTCACTCCCATGCTGAACCCTTTCATTTACACCCTGCGGAATAAGGAGATGAAGAGAGCACTGCGAAGACTTCTGTCCAGGGGTGCCCTAGAGTCTCCAGCAGGCAGTCCACACCCCTAGCCTGCTGGGTTGTATAGAGCCAAGGTTAAGGATGTGTTTGGCTCCAAGGTATGTGAAATGCCATTGATAGTCTTGTATATTTATAGACAATCCTTTATTTTTTATGAAGTAGCTATAGAAGTGCATAATACCTATTGAAGAATACTGATATCAAAATATAGGTATAAACAATAATTGAAAATCTGCATCAGCCAGTTTAAGAAGTTACATTTTTAGGGTTAAGTAGGTATTTTGTCAATTATGAGAAAAGCAAACTAGCCACGGGCATTACATAATGCCCTTATCTTTATTCTTCTACTGTACAAGGTATACAATGAAGTGGAATAATAATATGGAATGTTAAATATCTACCTTATACTAATCCTATCACAGCAATAACCAATCCTTTGCAAATTCTATAATACATTGTATTCTGCTATCTCAATAACTATGAGATTTAGAATATCTATTTTCTAGTACTTATGAAGCTATTGAAATAATTATGTGAAATAAATGGAGCAAAATATGTTTCCATTTTTTACTAAGTTGGCTGAAAATCCAAAAACCCTTCCTAGTAAGGTTTGTTTAAACTTATCTCTGAAGAATTTGATGTCTTTAGTGTATAAAAGAAAGCAGCCAACACAAATACATACATATAGACACACACACATCTAAACATATGGTGACAAAAGACAATTCAAAGTTTTTGGTAAGCAGAATGGTTGCCGTAGAAATTGTCAGCATGAGGTTGGGCTATGGCTGCTGTTTCCAGAAAAGAGAGGGACTACCCTGAATAGTTTCTGGATTTAAAGGGATTTCATTGTCAGGTTAAAGAGTTTGTAATATGTAATACAGAGTTACAATCTTTTATTTCACCTCTTTATCTATACTAATTTCTTATTTTTTTAGAAGCCTCATCTCTTTAAAAAGTAAATGATGAGTTATATTTGAGAAAAGGGAGAGAGGAAAAAAAGAGCCAGTAGTAGAGTGAACAGCTGTGCACTATTATTACATCATAGACTTGTGAGATGTCATTACTGAGCTTGAGTTTTAACATTGGAGAGAGAGGTATTTCACAGAATTGTGGTAGAGGTACTCTGAAGATGGAAAAAGCGAATGAGAAAAAGTAAAATGACAAAGAATGTTGGAACTACAATAGTAACATTACTATTGAGAATTGATACATGTGCAAGACACTGCCAGTTGCTTTATCTGTGCTATTTAGCCTTAGAAGAACATTTTAAGATGATTTATTGTATATACTATACATATAAGGGAACTAAGACTGGAGGAGGTAAAATAATTCTTCCAAAGTCAAGCAACCAGTAACAGTAGAAGTCAGAACTGAAACTCAAATCTCAAAGACCACACACTTCAATTAAACAGCTACACCTTAGAATCAAAACTAGCCCCTTCAATTCTGAAGTCCAAATATTAGAGATCTCAAAATAATTTATGTTTTTAATAAAGTAGTCTACTTTGAGATAAAGATTCTCTGACTTAGAGTTCTCTGTATATCAGGCTCTGAACTTGGCATACCTGGCAGGGGGAAAGATGTCAACAGAAAGAAAAGAAACACAGGAAAGATGCAGGATACTTCCAAAAGTCAGAGCTAATCTCCCTTGTTCCAGTATCTCAAAGTTATTAATACGTCAGTAGAAGGACCAGGTAGCCTAACATGTTCATCTGTTCAAAATAGGATTCAAGCATGGGTAGAAAGCATCAGAGTAAAATATAAAATGGGGGAGTATGCTAAACAACATAAGGTCCATTCATAAAGCAGTCCTCCATCTTGCCAATTAACTTGTTTTATAGAGATGAAATAGAATAGTGTAGCCATGAATTGGAGTTCTATTTATATTCCCTTCTCAAAATTAAACTTAAATCTTCCATATCTCTACTCCCAGTGAGAATTCTTTCCTCTCTTCACCTCTGTCCTTTGTCTTCATATCTGTTCTGGAAGCATAGATTCTCCATGACATTGGTTTTTGATTTTTGATTGATTTTTTTAGCCCTGATAATTCTACTGATATATGTCCTTCCTTATATTGTTATTGCATATTTAATATGCATAAACAAATTGGAAGAAATTTAACAGCTGAAACCTCTTATTCCTCTATGTGCTCCAAAGAAAATTTTATTCAGTAAAATGCTGGCTTAAACTCATTCAAAATTTGGAGTAAAAACAAAAAACATATCCATATTTCACTAAAAGTGTTTAAGTCAGAAAATGTTGGTGTTTACATAAAAAGGGAAGCAGAAAACTGTTATCCCAATTATTTTCTCCATTTTTTTATTTACATCTTCTGGCTGATTTCTAGACTTGAAGTATCATATATTGAAAAACTAAGTTTATAATTTTTAAAGGAATGATTGTGATCAAATTAAAATCATAGAATTCCCTTTAACTTCCATCCATAAAAAAATTGTTCTGAGAAGTTGAGAATGAGTTGATACTGAAATACGGAATCATAAAATTTTTAAAAGATTGCATTTGGACATATGATAATTATACATATTTAGATAGCATGATTTAATATCCTTTGACAAAAGTACTGACTTTAAACTATCACTATAATGAGGAGAATAAACATATTTATTGTCCCACAAAGTTTTTGAGACTACTTAATAAAACCTCCCTTCCACTCTTTATCTCCGTACATCCTAAGTCTACCCCTGGTATTCTTTCTGGTTCTATATGTAAATTTGCATTTTCTAAAACTCTTTATAAAGGAAACTATAGTGAGTACTCTTTTCTGTATGACTATTATCACTCAGTGTAATTCTTTTAAGATTAACTCATATTCCTCTAGTTTATTCATTTTTTGTTCAATAGGATATCTATTATACAGAAAGGACACACTCTATTTATCATTCACATGTTGATGAATATCTGGATATTTTAAATATTTGGTCATTGAAATAAAATTGATATAAAAGTTTGTGTATCAGTTGATGTGTGGTCGTATTTTTAATTTTCATAACTATGTGTTAAGAATGGACATTCTAATATGATCACGTCTACTTCATACTTTTTTCTTTCTTGAACAATATTTTTGGATTACATAAGATATACTTGACTAACCCCCAGGTATTATCAAAGATTTCATCCTACATGCTTCTGAAGATTTTAAAATTTTAGGTTCACATTACTTAGGGTATGCTGGTTCCTCTGAATTTCCATTCAAACCTAGAGACATATTACTAGTTTGCACAGCAAAGAATCTGTGATATTTTGGGGATAATTTTGAATAAATATATCATTATAAGGACACTTGGGAGCTTTCTTTTTCCTTACCCCATCCCCCAAGAGCCCTCCTCTCTTCCCCTTGATGTTTCTGTACCCCTCCATTCCCCAATTTCTCCCTCCCCCACCCTTCCCTAGAAGCCTGCCCCGGCTCTCCTGTCAACTTATTTTAGTTTTTTTTCTAGCTTTTTGTTTGTTATTCCTATATACCATTTATAGGGGAGAGCATATGGTTTCTTTTTCTTTTTGACTTATTTCTGCTTATTCTGGGTCCATCCATGTCATCACAAATGCCTCATATTTGTTGATCTTAATTGCAGGATAATATTCCATTGTGTAAATATACCACTTCTTTTTCAACCATTTGTCAGTTTGGGGGCTTTTGGGTTGTTTTCATATCTTGGCAATTGTAAACAGTGCTGCAATGAACATCTGAGTATAAGTGTCTTTTTGAATTAGTGCTTTTGTATCCTTTGGGTAGATTCCTAGTAGTGGGATCACTAGATTGAAGGATAGTTCCATTTTCTGTAGCTTAAGGATTCTCTACACAGCCTTCCATAGTTGCTGGACCAGTTTGCAATCCCAACAACAGTGTAAGAGTGTAAGTTCTTCCTTATGTTGCTTTGTTAGTGCTCATTGCTACTGTATAGAAATGAATTTTCTATTGTGAAATGGTATACATAAAAATTGTTAAACTGCCTTAGTTTTAGTAGGTTTTTAAATACTATATATGATTTTCTGCATTGAAAATGTATTCTATATAAATAAAACAATTTTACTTTTTCCTTTTCTATAAGAACATCTTTCCTTTTTCTAGTCTTATAGCATTGGTTAAAGCATTCAGCAAAATGCTGAATATAAGTAGAATGCAATAATATTTTGTCTTGTTCTTGATCTACAGGAAAGGATTAAACCTTTCAAGGCTAAATATTATATCAGCAAAAGGAGTTCATAATTTTTCTTCATCAGTTTAAGGAGATCTTGTTTATATGTAATATATTGAAAGGTCTAGTTAGAATTAGATGTTGGCTATCACCCAATACTTTCTTCTACCTACTAAAATGAGTGTTTGATTTTTCTTTAAATCTCTTGATTTTAATTTCTACAAATCTACTTAATGTATCGAATTACTTGATTCATTTTCAGTATTCAACCAATATGTATTCCTTAAATATATACAACTTGCTAATTATACATTATTCTTTTTAGATGTATCTAGATATGATGTGGTCAAAGTATTAAGTATTTAAAAAATACATATTCCTGCAGAACATTGATTTGCAAAGTTCAATATTGCAGTGCTTATTGTCTTTATTGACTATGAAATACTGTCCTCACAAATTGAGTGAATAAGTAATATTTCAAGCTTTACAATCTTCTGAAATTTTCACTATTCATTTGTACAAATATTTAATAAGAATCACTATGTGATCCTTTCATACCCTTACCACCACTTCAATATGTGTTACAAAGCCTGAAACACAGTCATCATATTTTGTTCTGAACAGTTTCTTAATATTAAAAGATAAAATTATATGGAAATCACTTTATATTTACAAAAAGTCTTACACTTCCTATTTCACTTCAGCCCTTTGGCAGATTCAGGTTTCTACCTAGGATTTCTAGTCTTGATGGTGTTCCCACAGCAATTCTTATATTGAGGCACACTGTTGAAAATTCCTCTATGTTATCCTCTCTGATAAAACCCTAATTTTACACGTTTCACTAGGTTTTTAATAAATGTATATTCATATACATTTGTAAACAAATAATGCAAATTGATACTATAGACTGAATGCAAACCAACAGAATTAACAGATATCAAACCCAAATCCTCTCAATATTATGGTTTTTGGTAAAGGGATCTTAGGTAATAACTAGGTTGTGAGGTTGGAGCTCTGCTGAGTGGAATAGTGCTCTTATAAAAAGAAAACTGAAAAAATGTGCTTCTTTGTACCCCTTGTTGTATGATGCCATCTGAAAAAGTGTTATCACAAGAAGTTGACTTTATCAGCACCCTAATCGTAATCTCCAAAGCAGTAGAAGATAAATTTCTGTTCTTTAAAATATCGCATCTATGGAAGTTGGTTCCTGCAGTCTCAACTGCCCTAAGCAGGTCACAGATACTCTTTGTCAATTTAGCACAAATGACAAATTATACAACTAAATAGCATCATAAACAAGAAATAATTTAAGCTGATACTGGAATAGAAAGCCCTGTTCCTCCTATACCCATTGACATATCAATTTAGTAACTCTCTATTGTCAAGTTCAACATATGAGCAGCTTCTGATGCTACAGTTTTCATCACTCCAGTGAATGTAATGTCTGGACACAAAATGGGCATCTAAAAGAGCAAGACGTTTTTCACTTGAAACATGTCACCTCTCCTCCAATTGTCACAATTCAGTGTTTGAGAAAATCCTTTGGTCTGTGATTTTCCAGAGAAAGAAAATCAAATATGCATCTGTCTTCCCTAGACTTTCAAGATACTCTCTAAAAGGCCTCATCTCACCTCAAAGAACACAGATGAGAAGCAAGATAGCTGGATCATCTGGGCAGCTACGAATAAAGGAAAGAAGTGACGATTCATAACACTCTAACAGGAAGCGCCATAAGCCTAACACAGACACCACTAAGTAACCAAAGCATGCACCCAAAGGCAGGGCCCCAGGCAATTCAGCAGATGATGTAAATCTCAGCAGCTTACATGGATCTCAACAACTGGCTTGATTCTGCAGGATTAAAAGATGGCATTTATCATTCATAACTGGTATAAAAGGTATAAGACAAAAATAGTAGAATAATTTTAGTTGGATTAATCTGTTGATGAATTCACACCAAAAATGTTAATACTACATCAATATAAAGTGTGCAGAAGGTGTAAAGAAGCAGACTTTGTACACATTCAATGCTAAACTATTACCAATCTAAAATAGATTGTTGAAGATTTTTTATGAAAGTCTTTCAAAGATCACAAATAAAATACCCAAATAAGATGCATGGGGAAAAAAAAGGAATTTAACCAAATCACTATCAAAATACTATAAAACTAGAAAGTAAAGAAGTAAAAGCAAAGAAAATTATGCAAGAATAACAGACAGAATGCTATAAATAAAATAGGGAGAATAACAATAATGGATAGAATATAAACAGACTTTCAATGAGGAAACAGACTTACACAGCACCAAAGACAAAATGGTCCTGACAGATATACACAAATTATTCCATTTAATGATAGCAAGTATTCAGATTTTCAAAACGGTACTTGGAACGCATGCTAGGTCACAAAGTAAGACTTCAAAAATTTTAAGCAGATTTAAAATATTCTAAGTGTTGGTATGTATGCTAGGGAGTTTACACCAGAACAGGAAGAACTTATCCTTCCAAAAGCTCTAATAATGTTATAAACCAATGTTCTATAAGAAGCCACTTATTTAAATAAATAATATTTCATATCAATAATTTTTTGAACCACAATGTAATGAAACTAATAGCAATAATGTAAAGGAGATGGCAAATTTAATAAATAAATAGGGATTAAACAACGAAGTATTGAACAAATATTGAATTAAAGAAAGAATAGTAAAGGAAATTATAAAATATCTGAAGACAAGTGAAAATAGAAACATATAACAAAATTATGGTACGCATAAAAAAGCAGTACTGAGAGAGAAGCTCATATTAAACATCTATATTTTGAAAGAAGATTTCAAACTAACATCTCAAGAATTAGATAAAAAAAGATAAAATTCGGTCAAATGTGGTCAAAAGAAGAATATAATAAACATGAGAGCACAAAGGAAAACATTAGAAATGACAGAAAAAAATCTACAAAACTCTAAAAGATTCTCTTTTTTTATCAAACTTAAATTTTTAAAACTTCTAGATTTACTAAGGGGGAAAAAGAAAAAATAAAGTAAAATCAGATATTAATGAAGAGTTTGATATGTGAAGCACATACATGAAAACAAAAACAGATCTACCACCTCCAGCTTAAAAAAAATAAAAGAAAATAAGAAAGAAAAAGAAAAAGAAATTCAGGAACACAAGACTTCACCTCTGATTTTACCCAAACATTTCTAGCTGTCTTGGATGTGGTGTGGAATTATACATCTGAAGGGTGCAGTGGTGCCTTAATGAGAAAAAGACAGAGAGGGGAAGAGGGAGAGAGGGGGCCAGAATGGCTAAAAAGAAGAAAGTCTGAAAAGAAGGGAGGGAGGAGGAAAAGGAGGGAGGAAGGAAGGAAGGAAGGAAGGAAGGAAGGAAGGAAGGAAGGAAGGAAGGAAGGAAGGAAGGGAGGGAGGGAGGAATATTCCTCTGGAAGACACACTAAGACAAAAGAAAAAAGTAAATAATACAAGGAACAAATTTCAAAAATTAAAACAAATGTAATAAAGGTGTATATATAATTGAAATACCACTATCAAAAATGGCAAAGGAGAAAGATACTTAACATAAATTATCAATATGAAATGGGGAGTAGGGTTAATAATGAATTGTAATATAAACAACAAAACAATAAGAAGAAATAAAAAAATTCACACATAATTGTTGAATAAATTACTACATAATTCATACCATGTACCTGAGACAAAAAAGAGAATGGATTTTTATAAGGAAAATGCGGACTCTTGATAGAGTTAGGGATGTTTTGGTCTCTTACAGAAAGAACATAACGTCTTCCACTAAAAAATCCTAAATATTTTCTTTATAAAATCTTCACAATGAAGACATAATACATTCTATTTAACACATTTTCTTTCCTATAGTCTCAAGAGCTAACCCTCCATGCAGCTCCCCTGTATTGCACATTACTCTAAATATTTTCTCTCTCCTGTTTTTAGGAACAGGGATCAGAATAAAACCTCACTTTACCATGCTCCCTTATGAAAAATGTGAAGCAATCAGATCAGACACCAGAGGAAATGGACATATCCCTATATTGATGGTCATTTAAGAAACAAAAGTATCTCACAAAAAAGAAAGTCCCTACATCACTCAAAGAGATGACTCTCATTTCTTCAACTCAATAGTCTTTCAAAAAAACTTTATCAGATTAATTAATGACTGTATCTAAGATGACCAAAGCTTAAATATCCATGCAAATCTTCGTATTTCAGACATAACTCAATATATATCTTACCAATTACCATGTCTGAATTTATCACCAATCAAGTTTTTCTACTAAAAACCTTATAATATCTGAAAATAAAATGAAGAATGACAAAATGAACTACCTTCCACATTATTCATGAAATAATGAAAAACTTAGTCCAATTCCTTGTAGTGTTTTTTGTATAATGATTTATAGTTTTTGTATTTCCATTTATTTAAATTATTTGATTTATATATCAATTTTGTTCTATTCTCTCCAAAGCATTATATGATATATGCTTTTTTCATACTTAGCATCAATGATTAATACAAATTCTACCTAGAAAAAATATCTTTTCTTCAATGTGTTACGCAGGGCAACTTTGACATCTTTGTTCCTCAAACTGTAGATGAAAGGATTCAGCACTGGCCCCATAATGGTATAAAAAACTGTGGATACTTTATCTTGATTCCCAGAACCAGTAGGGGAAGGCTTAAAATACATAAAAGCTACTGATCCAAAAAATAGTGACACTGCAACTATGTGCGAACTGCAGGTGTTGAAGGCTTTGGACCTGCCCTCAGTGGAACGGATGCGGAGGATGCTGGAGATGATGAAAGCATAAGAAGTGAAGATGGTGACACTGGTCACCGTTACATTGATGCCCACAAAAATGAATTTGACCAACTCATTGGTATAAGTGCTAGTGCAGGAGAGCTGGAACAGTGGAGGTCCATCACACATGAAGTGGTCTATGATGTTGCCATCACAGAAGGTGAGTCTCACCATGCATACAGTGTGGGCAATGGCACCAGCAGACCCCATCATATAGGCACTCACCATCAGCATGAGACACACCTGATTCGACATGGTAACCCTGTAAAGCAGGGGCTTGCAGATGGCCACATATCGGTCATAGGCCATTGCTGTCAAAAGATAGCACTCATCAATAACAAAGAAGCAAAAGAAATAGAACTGAGTCATGCACTCTCCGTAAGAAATAATGTTCTGTTTGACAAAACTAATCAGCATTCTGGGAGTTATGACAGAGGAGTAGCAGAGATCAACAAGTGAAAGGTTGAAGAGGAAGTAGTACATGGGAGTGTGTAAGTGAGAGTTCAGAACTATCAGGACCAGCAAACCAAAGTTCCCCAGCACGGTGACCACATACACACCTAAGAAAATGAAGAAGAGAGGCAGCTGGAGTTCTGGTTGTTCTGTTAAGCCCAGTAGGATAAACTCAGTAACTGAAGACTCATTTTCAGAGGCCATTCTTTCCTAATATATATCTGTGAGAACAGGATAAAGAGTAATATCAAGATGAGTTCTTTCATTCCACCCAAGTCCTCCAAAATGAGATGAGTCCCAGTGTAGGAAGATCAGCTCAAGTCCACCCTCTGTGTGCCATTGTTTTCACTATTGAATAAAACCTCAGAGAATTTGTAAGCCTACCTATCAAATCACTGAATAACAAGTTTTCTGTGAATAGGATACAAAACCCTGTGACCACTCACAACTCTGCTGCATCTCTGTTCCACTTCTGCTTTTGTGGTCCATCAGTCACCTAAAGATCAAGCGCCAACTTTGCTGAGAAAACAAGGCATTTCAAGGCATTTCTTGACTTCCTTAATGATGTTTAGAAGAATAACCAGGTACATACAGTCCAACACTCACCCTTCTGCTCAAGATTTCAGTGTCAACCTTCCTAAGTCTTCTCTCTATTCACAGAGATAAGTGACTTGTGATGAGTTTTAGATCTGAACAGCCCAGAACAAAGATGCTGCTGTTTTGTTACTGTTTTTAGTTTAGGTGCTCTTTGTACTGAGTGACCCAAAGCCCAGATTTCAGTACCATGGATTCTGAGAAACTATGAGTTACTCCTCCTGATTTTTGATGGTGTGCTCTCCAGGTGTGGTTATCATCTGCTGAAGTCAAAAGACTCATCTGCTACTACAACCCAAGGGGGTTATGAATTGGCAAAGCTTCGGGACCTGATTAAAATGGGAGATTTATGTTTCCCCAGGGATTATACTTTGAAAAAATAAAAGGCTGGTTCTCTTTTATAGCCTTATTGATAATAACAATGAATTGTTGAAAGTACACAGTTACAGAAATTTTGACTTAATGCCAAATGGAGTAATTCATCAAGCAGAAAAGCTATCCATAGCTGCTGCCACTCTCAAAATATTATACATTGATTTTTTTGTTGGTTGTGTCTTCCCAGAACTTATACACAGTCATTCACACACACATACACAGACACATTTAAATGTCAATTCCAAAAGGGCAGAGATTTTGTCTCTTTTATTATGTTTCATTTCTTTTTTCCTTTATTTTTAAAATTATATATCTCTATATATCTATCTATCTATTTCACATCATTGTAATTCCCAGGGGTCACCCACCACCTCCCCTCCCTGATCACTGCAACTGCCCACCCCCCCTCAGTTGCATACTTTAGTTTGATTGTTAGCTTGTTTTGACTTTTCCTCCAGATCTTTTGTTTGTTTTTCCTGCGTTCCATATATTCATGTAACCATTTGGTTTCTGTCTTTTTCTTTCTGACTTGTTTCTGCGAACATGATTTCATTTAGGTACATTGATGTTATCATATTCACCAAATTTGTCATTTTTAATTGATAACAATAGTTCATTGTGTATATATATCACATATTTTTCATCCATTTATCTGTTTTGGGACATTTGGGTTGTTTCAATGTTCTTGCAATTATAAATAGTGCCGCAATAAACATCTGAACACAGGTGTCCCTTTGAACCCACATTGAGATATCCTTTGGGTGTTTCATTTTTATAGCACTTTAGATGGATACCTGACAAATACAATAAATATTGACTATGCTTCTGTCTAATAAAAAAATGAATGAACCAATGAATTAATGAATGGATGAGAATCCCTTTGCCATCTTTCCTGGAACCTAGTCTACAGTAGAATGCTTACCCTACAGAAAAAGTTTATATAGGCTCAATGTTTTTCCCTGTAGACCTCAGTGTAGGACTAGAAAATCATCAGTAAGGTCACATAGGCCATCTAAGAGCAATCCAGATTAAAGTGACTGTGCTCAGAGAAAGAATGTAATTTCCCCTTTCCCTATGTGTTACACAGAGTGTGTCAACAGGGTCTCAAAGGTTCTTATGGAGGTTCCTGCATCTCTCCTGGAATAATTTCAACAAAGATTCAGCTCAAAAGGTAGGTTTTGGTCAATTTACAAAGCCCAATTCTCAAAATGCTGCTCAGCCAACTATCAAAAGTCATTGTAAATGACTCAGTTTCTTATGTCCTTTTTAATACTGAACCAAAACAATGGAAGTAGAGACTTAAGAAAGATTAGCATAGGATAGGGTGTGTGCAAGCAGAATATTTGATTTAGAGAACCTGGAGGCAAGTGCATTTTTGGAGGCAATTATAATAGGCAACAAATGATGTTAAAATTCCCTGAATTAAGAATATTGCCTAATTCCCTGATTTAGGACCTAGTCAATAAATGAATGCATGCAACAAACTTCCTGAAGAAAGATTCTTCAGAACTTTCCACAAACTAGCTAGAAACAAAACAACAAAAAAGAAATCTAAAAGATATTATTACTCTAGGTATCCAGATAAATTATGGTGTTAACACAGGGAGGTCTCAAAAAAAAAAGTAGAAATACTAAATAAAAGTATACATTGTTTTGAGTGGCAGGCAGGAGACCCAAGTAAAAGTGTTAAGGCTAAGTTAAGGTAAAGAGCAAAGTAGGACATTAAAAATGATTAGAGGATTGTGGTCATAGAAATAAAACTACAACTAGATGAATTCAATGAGAAAAAGTATAAAGAGAAAGAGGAGAGGAAAAAAATTGAGGAACATCAACATAATTTTGGATTTTACACATAGAACAATTTTTTTTGTTTCCTTCCTTCCTTCCTTCCTTCCTTCCTTCCTTCCTTCCTTCCTTCCTTCCTTCCTTCCTTCCTTCCTTCCTTCCTTCCTTCCTTCCTTCCTTCCTTCCTTCCTTCCTTCCTTCCTTCCTTTCTTTCTTTCTTTCTTTCTTTCTTTTTTTCTTGAGACTAGGTCTCGCTGTTTTTGCCCATGGAACCGCAGGCTGTCGTTGCCCGGGGTACCACAGACTCAAGCAATCCCCAGCCTCAGCTTCCCAGGTAGCTGGGATTACAGGCATGCGCCACCATGCCCAGCTATTTTTTTGGAACTAGGTCTCGCTACGGGCCCCAGGACACATAGAACAATTTTAAATCCAACCATTATTCCAATAATTTCCTACACTTTAGCGGTGTTTGGGAACAATCCATTACTCAGGGCAAGCTGGAAACGTGTCCCACAAGGTAAGCATTCTTGAACCTAAACTTTCCTGAGGACATTGGAGATTCTCTAAAACATGTTTTCTATGTAAAGTTAAGAACTTTTTCTTATGTGATAAAATAGTCACAAATGTCTTTTTACATTTCTGTTATGTCAAATCACATTGTAAGAAATTTTATATCAGGGTTTGGATGGAGCACAAAATAGTTCTTTCTCCTTTAAAATATCCATTGCTAGTATGGCCAAACATGGGCTAAATAGAGAGAGATTCTGAACCCATCCTTTTACTGAGGTATATACAGCCCTTTACTCTTACCTGGCTTCTTTTGAAGTGATTCAAGGATGTTCTAACTCATCAAAGTCAGAGATACTTTCAGGTTTGTTATACTATAGCCTAATACACAGAAAAGAATAATATGATTTTATATTCTTATATATATGAATATATATGTATTATAACTAAATGAACTTTTGAATTGCAGGATTACATGACACTGATAAAACATACTAAAAACATCTAGAAATGGTGATTGGTATACCATATACACAAATGAAGTTTTATGTCATAAAATATTTTAGGATAAGTCATATTATCAGATACTAAATTTATATAGATGAATACTGTTAATTTTTTTATTAAGTCCCTGACCTCAAAATACAGAATATTTTCATCACATTAAGGATTCTTCACATTGCGTTTTTATAGTCTGCATCCATTTCCTCTAACTCATGGGGACCACTGAAGGGTTTTCTATGGCTATTATTTTATTTCTAAATCTATTATTTGAGAATTTTCAATGACACGAACAAGGTAAAAGTTAATCCCTTCTATTCTGCTGCTGAATCTATTTATTTATTCAGATATTCTTCTTTTGTATATTTGTTTCAAGTGCATGCAATAACTCACTGAAGCTGTGTAATACCTCTAGCTTTTTTTTTTTTAATACAAGATTGGCATGTTCTTTGGGATATTTTGTGGTTCTATGTGAAATGAATGAATGTTTTTTTTGTTTTTTTTTTTATCCCTGTAACAATTAACATTGGGGTTGCGATAGAGATATTTTTTTTGAATTTGTAGATGTCATTTAGTAGTCTGGACATTTTAGCAATATTTAGATTTGCAATTAATGTACACAGGATATATTCCATGGGTCTGTGTACTTTCTGATTTATGACATTAGGGTTTTATAATTTTAAGTGTACAAGCTTTCACCCTCTTGGTTTAGTATATGGTTGAACATTTTATGCATTTACTGCCATCATTTGTAGGCCTATATCATTAACTTCTTTACCTAAAGAAGTTAGGTCACTATCTTAATTCCCCTTAAGTTCATTGTATAATGAAATAATTGATTTTCATACTTTGATTTTATATCCTATAATGTTATTGAACTCATTCGTACCTTCTAACATTTTTTCTGTTGAGTCATTCTTGTGTAACTGATGAATTTTAAAGTATAATACCTTGATAAGTAGGTTGTCTTTTCCTTTTAGCATGTTGATTAGATCAGTCCACTCCTCTTGCCTTGAAAATTTTCTGTTAAGGAATTTGCTGAGAGTCGTGTAAGTCATAATTCACTTTGTATTTTCTTCTTTCTCATTTCTCTTGTATTTGACTTATAATTTAATTAAAATTCTTAAATTATTAGTGTGACCTTCCTTGGTGATACTGATTGGTGATTTTTAGCATCATGAACCTAGATATGCATATCAATTACAAAATTTGTATGTTTTTATATGAACATTCTGTGCTTCTCACATTCTCCTCTTCAAATCTCTTATATAATTTCTATAATATACAGGTTGGTTAATTGTAAAATTTGAATACAATTCAATTGTCAGAGTTTCATTTTGCTTACTTCTAAATTTACCAGTCTTGCTACCATTAACACTACAATTCCTATAAGTACATTGTTACTCTCATGTAGTCAACTACAGACACATACATAAGAAAATATGTGACATTACAGAGACAAGAAAATACTATAGGGATGCTCACGTAGGCATGAAAGAGATGTTATTGATAACTTGCTGAATAAACAGAACAATGAATGATTGTCAGAAGAGCCTATTTAAATTCAAGTTCTTAGAGCAAGGCATTGTATTTCTGACATCATTACCTTATTTATTGGGAAGAATGTAAAAGTTCTCATTTTTAATTTTTAAAAGACTCATTATTAGATTAGTGATATGAATGAGGGATAAAGATCATTCTCATGGGGAATTTTGTTCTATATTTATTATTATAATATAGGTGATTTTAATTCTTTAATTGTATCTGTTTAAAGCTGTCTTTTCTATTTCCTTCTGTCTCTTTATCTTAAATTATATTTTCTCTTTTTTGTTATCATTTGGAAGATCACATGTAGTGATTTTATATGCATGTGCAAATACAGTTTTTAGTTTACAAGTGTTAATGTTTCTGTCCACAAAAAAAAAAAAAACAACAACAACCTTTTCTAAAAAAAAAAAAAAATTTATGGCAAAATGAGAAAAAGATATGGCATAAAGCATTCCATCAAGGAACTTTTTTTAGCAGAAAAACAAATTGAAGAAGAATATTAAAAAATTATGACAATGTTGAAAGCAGTGTACAGATAACTTTGAATATGAAGATACAACTTACGTCTTCAGCTGTAGGATATAGTGAGAGAGAGGGATAATTAAACGGTAGAATTAGAAGATTGAAAAAGAACCTGAATTCAGAATTATTTGTTGCATTTGAAAGTAAGTGAGAATTGTCAGCAAAAATTGCATTCTGAAAATCAGGTTTTATAAAAGTTGAGAGATACGTTAGTAAATTCTGTGGAAAATGAGAAGTCAAAAGAAATAATCAATCCAAAGAAATTTGTCACATAGGAACTCTCAAATTTCAATTCAAGCTCTACAATACACAGACATAGACACATATTTCCCCAAGGAATAAAACAACATTTTATAGGAAGAGAAAATGTACTGAACAATTTATCTTGATGATTAATCAACTCTCCAAGGCTTTATTGCCATGCACTTGAGAGTTGGTTTGGGTAGTTGACATTCCAAAGAACTCCCTCTTGATGAAGAAAGCCTTGGGTTGCTGTAGTCCTGACTGATATACTACAACACAAACTCAGAGACTAGATCAGGCTCCTCAGAGGACAAGATTCAAATCCCCAATGACCCACAGCAATAAAAACCTGCCTGTCCATGGCAGAGTAAACTAAGAAAACAGAAGCATCACTATTAGGGAAAATATGCAGGAATTATATATCCCCAGAGAGTGAAAACCATATGTACATTACCATTATATATGAAGCACATTTCTTCAAATTATATTTGTGAGCCCTTATGTGACCCACAAAGATTGCAGCATTCTCTTTTATAAGATTCATTTAAAGGGAGCTGCAATAAAACTTTAGGCCACAACAAATCAGTGAAGTAAACCTGGATATTTTTCTCTAGTTCAGTGGGCAAGACTATAAGGACAAGGTCAAATAGCTGAGGGTGTTACAGGAAGTGGAATGGCTGTTTATCATATCAATTAGCATCAGCTGTCCTGAAAAGGAGCTAATAGTCTGTGTAAGAGGATGGCCTTGAAGACAGAGAACCCCAACCAGACAGAGGTGAGCTACTTCTTCCTGGAGAGTCTGATGTACACAGATGAGCATCCTAGCCTCTTCTTCCTCCTCTTCTTTGTCATTTATACCATCACGGTGACTGGGAATCTCCTCATTCTCATCACTGTGGGCTCTGACCCTCACCTGTCCTCCCCCATGTACCACTTTCTGGGACACCTGTCCTTCCTGGATGCATGTTTGTCTACAGTCACGGTGCCCAAGGTCATGGCAGGCCTTTTAACTCTGGGTGGGAAGGTGATCACCTTTGAGGGCTGTGTGGTGCAGCTTTACTGTTTCCACTTTCTGGCCAGCACCGAGTGCTTCCTGTACACAGTCATGGCCTATGACCGTTACCTGGCTATCTGTCAACCCCTACACTACCCAGTGGTCATGAACAGGCAGATGTGTGCAGGGCTGGCTGGGACTACTTGGGCCACAGGTGCTGTTCACTCTGCCATCCATACCTCCCTCACCTTCCGCCTGCACTACTGTGGGCCTGACCACATCGCGTACTTCTTCTGTGACATCCCCCCGGTGCTGAAGCTGGCCTGTGCGGACACCACCATTAATGAGCTTGTCATGCTTGTCAACATTGGAGTTGTGGGAGCAGGGTGCCTGGTTCTCATCATCATATCCTATGTCTTCATCATAGCAGCTGTGCTGCGGATCCGCAGCTCTGAGAGCCGCCAACGTGCCTTCTCCACGTGCAGCTCTCACCTGACAGTAGTGCTCTTGTACTACATGCCACCTATCTGTATCTACCTGCAGCCTAGTTCTAGTGAGGTGGGGGCTGGAGCTCCTGCTGTCTTTTACACTATAGTCACTCCCATGCTGAACCCTTTCATTTACACCCTGCGGAATAAGGAGGTGAAAAGAGCACTGCGAAGACTTCTGTGCAGGGGTGCCCCAGAGTCTCCAGCAGGCAGTCCACACCCCTAGCCTGCTGGGTTGTACAGAGCCAAGGTTAAGGATGTGTTTGGCTCCAAGGTATGTGAAATGCCATTGATAGTCTTGTTTTTTTATAGACAATTCTGTATTTTTTATGAAATAGCTATAGAAGTGCATAGCACCTATTGAAGAATACTGATATCAAAATTCAAAGTACAAACAGTAAGTGAAACTTTTCATCAATTTAAGAGTAATCAATTTGAGAGTAGAAGTTACATTTTAGGATCTAGGTAGATGTTTTGTTGATTTTAAGAGGTATCATCTGCACAAGGTTTTTTAGAAGATATCCTTTGTTCTTCTACTGAACATGGCATTAAATAAGTTATAATCCTGATCAAATAATCCTGATAAAATTATCCTGATCAAAGCAAAGACCAATACTATGTAAATTCTAGAATGCATGGCATTCTGGTATCTCTTTTAATGACAGTCATATTCAAAATATCTATTTTCCAGTAATTATAATGATAATGAAATAATTATGTTAAATGCTTGGTACACAATAAGCTCCCATTTTTATCAAGCTAGATAAAAGTTCAAGAAAAATTACTAATATTAGCTATGTTCAAATTGTGTCTGAAGAATTTGATGTCTTTAGTACATATAGAGAAAGCAACTACCACACCCACTCACACAGAAGCACATTCTAGACTCTTGGTGACAAAAGATAATCAAGGTTCTTGGTAAGGAGAATGGTTGCCATAGAAATAGTTCATGTAGGGGTGGTGCATGACTGCTGTTTCCAAAAGTGTGACTGATAACCCTAAAAAATTGAAAAGTAATTTCATTGTCAGATTAAAAAGTTTAGACTATAAACTGCACAGGATAATTATTTTTTCCCTACATCTATAGGAACATTTTATCCCTTGAACCTGAACCTTAAAAGTCACTTTAAGTGAATGATGATATATATGAAAAAATGGGAAAAGATAGGAACCAATAGTTGAATGATCAGCTGTGCATTATTATTACATCATAGACATGATAAAAGCCAGTGCTAAGCTTGGATTGTAACATTGGAGTGGGAGGCATTTTACAGAATTATAATAGAGGTGTCTTGAAGATGGAAATACGAATAAGAAAAAGGAAAATGACTGAAAGAATGTTGGAACTACAATAGTAACATTATTATTGTGGACTGATACATGTACAAGACACACTACCAGTTGTTTTATCTGCTATTTATCCTTTGAAGTACATTTTAAGATGATTTATTTTGAATATTATACATATAAGGGAACTAAGACTGGAGGAGGTAAAGTAATTCTTCTAAAGTCAAGCAACCAGTAATAGTTGAAGTTAGAACTGAAACTCATATCTCAAAGACCACACATTTCAATTAGACAGTTAAATCTTAGAATCAAAATCAATCCCCATCATTTTTGAAGCCCATAATACTAGAGATCTCAAAATTATGTATGTCTTTAATAAAATAGTCTACTCTGAGATAAAGATTCTCTGATTTACAGTGTTCTGTAAATCAGGCTATGAACCTGGCACACCTGGCAGGGGGGAAGACATCAACAGAAGAGAAAGAAATGCAGGAAAGATGCAGGATACTCCCCAAAGTCAGAACTAATCTCCCTTGTTCTAGTATCTCAGAACTATTAAATTGTCAGTAGGTGGACCAGGTAGCCCAACACACACATTATTCTGTTCAAAATAGGATTTAAGCATGGGTAGAATACATCAAGAGTGAAATATAAAATGGGAGAGTGTGCTAAACAAGCTAAGGTTCATTCATAAAGCAATCCTCCATCTTGCCAAATGACTGCTTTCTAGAAATGAAATAGAAGAGTGCAGCCATGCAATTTCCTTTCTACTCTATTCTCTTCTTCTCAAAGTTAGTCTTAACTCTTCTGTATCTCTGCACCCAATGAGAATCCTTTCCTCTTTCCACCTCTGTCCTTCATCTTCATATCTGTTCTGGAAGCATAGATTCTCCATCACATTGCTTTTTTATTTTTGGTTGGTGTTTGTTGTTGTTTTAGCCCTAATAATACTACTAATATTTATCCTGCTTTATATTGTTATTGTGTAACTAAATTGGAAGAAATATAACAGCTAAACCTCCTATACCCCTTTGTATTACAAGAAAAACTGGCTGATGATCCTCAGTAGTCTATTGATTGAAAAGGGATTCATTGTCAGATTAAAGAGTTTAGACTGTAAACTACACAGTATAACTTACTATATGCTTACTCAGTAAAATACTGGTTTAAGCTGATTCAACATCTGGAGATAAAACAAGATATGTACATATTACAAAGAAAGTATTTCTAAGTCAGAAAACCTTTTTTAAATAAGGGAAGCAGAAAAAAATGTTATTGCTAATTCTTTACTCTTTTTAAAATAGTTCTATCTTCTGACTTAATTTAAATTTGTGGTTGGTCTGACTTATTTTTAAATTTCAAGCCAGATGTTGAAGAAACAGTTTTATAAATCTTAAAGGAAGTTTAAGGACAATTACTTAAAAGTCATAGAATGTACATTTATCTCTACTCAAAAGTTATTATAAGAAACTAAGAATGCATTAATACTGGTCTGGAATTATAAAAATTTTGACAGACTGTATTTGTATATACAATACTTGAACAAATTTGAATCCCATGACTTATTTATTTTCCAAAAAAAAAAAAAAACTCATAAAACCTCCCTTTCACTCCTTAACTTTCTACATTCTAAGGTAACCATTGATCTTCTTTCTGATACTACATGTAAATTTGCATTTTCTAGAATTCTTTATAGAAGAAATAATAGTACTATATCCTGTATATTCTATCTTCACTCATTATAATTCTTTTAAGATTAAACCACTTGCCCATTCATTTTTATCATTAAGTAATATATTTATTATACAGACAGCACAATTTATACATCCATTCACATGCTGATGAAAATTTTGGACATTTCAAATCTTGGTCACTGGAAAAAGGTTGTTAGTAAAGTTTGTCTGTTGATGTATGGCCATATTTTTAATTTTCATAAGTATGTCTTCTTAAGAGCAAAAAAATCTGAAATGATCAAGTCTAATTTGTACACTTTTCATTCATGAGTCATTTTTGGAGTTATAGAGAAGATATACTTGCCTAACCCCCCAGGTATCAGAGATTTTATCCTATGTGCTTCCAAAGGTTTTTAGATTTTAGGCTTCACGTGTAAGTTTATAATCCAATTTAGTAACATTTGATAAATTATATATGGATGAATTTTTCAGTTTCTTCTTCTTCTTCTTCTTCTTCTTCTTCTTCTTCTTCTTCTTCTTCTTCTTCTTCTTCTTCTTCTTCTTCTTCTGCTTCTTCTTCTGCTTCTGCTTCTGCTTCTGCTTCTGCTTCTTCTGCTTCTTCTGCTTCTTCTGCTTCTGCTTCTTCTTCTGCTGCTGCTGCTTGACTTTTTGTGTATACGAAGGTTACTGACTTCTAGAGTGTGTTGATTTTCTAACTGGTAACCTTACTGAATTGGTTTATTGTTTCAAGAAGTTTTTCTGTGGATTTTTTGGGGTTCTCTACATAAGAATCATATCATCAGCATATAATGATAGCTTCAGTTTCTCTCTTCATAATTGTATCCCTTTCATATCTTTCTCTTGTCTTATTGCCCTGGCTAAAACTTCCAATACAATGTTAAAAGATAATGGAGAAAATGGGCATCTTTGTCTGGGTCCAGATCTTAACTGGAATGATTTTAGTTTTTCCCATTTAAGATGATGTTTGCTGTAGGTTTGTCATAGATGGCCTTTATTATGTTGAGGTATGTCCTTTTGATCCCCAATTTTTCAGGGGCTTTTGTCATAAATGGGTGCTGGACTTTGTCGAATGCTTTCTTTGCATCCATTGATATGATCAATATGGTTTTTGTTTTTCTTCTTGTTGATGTGGTGGATTATGTTAATTGATTTCCATATGTTGAACCATCCTTGTGCCCATGGGATAAATCCCACTTGGTCATGGTGAATAATGCTTTTTATGCATCGATTTGCTAGGATTTTGTTTAAAATTTTTGCGTCTGTGTTCATTAGGGAGATTGGTCTATAGCTTTCTTTCTTGGTGCTGTCCTTATTTGGTTTTGGTATGAATGTGATGCTTGCTTCATGGAATGTGTTTGGGAGCTTTCCTTCTTTCTCTGTCAATTTTTTGGAAGAGTTTTAGTAGTATAGGTGTTATTTCCTCTTTGAATGTCATATAGAATTGATTTGTGAAGCCATCTGGTCCTGGGATCTTGTTTTTAGGGAGAGTTTTTATGACTGTTTCAATTTTACTGCTTGTGATTGGATTATTTAGACTCTCTATTTCTTCTTTGTTCAATTTTTGGGTAGTTGTATTTTTTCAAGAATTTGTCCATCTCATCCAGATTGTTGTATTTGTTTCCATATAGATGTTCATAATGGTCTCTGATTTCCTTTGGATGTCTTTTGTGTCTGTTGTGATTTCTCCTCTTTCATTTGTGATTCTATTTATTTGAGTGTTTTCTCTTCTCTGTGAGCTTTTTAAGGGATTTGCAGCACTATTTATAATAGCAAGGATATGGAAACAACCCAAATGTCCCAAAACAGATGAATGGCATATATACACAATGGAGTATTACTCATCAATTAAAAATGACAAATTATATGAATTTATGGAACCCTGGATGTACCTAGAAGTAATCATACTAGCAGAAATGAGTCAGAAAGAAAGAAAATAAACCAAATGGTTTCACTAATATATGGATAACCAAACAAAAGTACACAATAGGAGAGTGGGGACCAGCTGGAGCAGTTGGGGAGGGAGGAGGTTGTGGGTGACTCCCAGGGACTAAAATTATGTGAAATATATATATAAATAAATTATTCAATAATAAAAAAGAAAATAAATATATTATATATGGAATAAGTCAACCTTTTTCTTTTTATGGTACTCTTATATTTCATGTGGATGGATATTCTTTGACTCAGTTATATTTGCTGAAATGGCTATTTATAACCTGCAGTTGTAATTTGAAAAAATTGACTATGAACAGGTTAACAGGTGCATTATATTTCATTATTTCTGGATTCTATTATCATTGCCTCAGTGACCACAGGTCTATAATGAAATCTTAAAATCAGATCTAATTATTATTCTAATTTGCCATTCATATCCAAAATTATTTAGGGTATTCTAGTTTTTCTGCATTTCCACCCAAATCTAGAAACATTATTAATTTGCAGAACAGAGTCCTGTAACATTTTTGAGATTGTGTCAATCTCAAAATATATCAATACAGGGAGAATTGGCAATTAGATAATATGAAGTCTTCTAATTTATGAATATAGTATATTCCTGATCTATCTTGGTATTATTTTGCCTCAGCAAACTACATAGCCTTTACTATACAATCCTTGAAAATATTTTGAAAAATTTTTCTCTAAATATTTCACATTTCGGATACTACTGTAAGTTCTTTCCAATATCACTATGTTAGTGTTTGCTGCCACAATATAGAAATGAATATGTATAGTGAATTTTACAATAAAAACTTGTTTAAATTACATTATTTCTAGTAGTTTTAAAATATTATATATTATTTTCTGCACATACAATCCTATGTTTTGCAAAGAAAAACAGTTTTACTTTTTCATTTCCACATGCATGTCCTCTCTTTCTCTTGCCTCTTTGCACCAAAATGTTGAACATACGTGAGTCACAGTAATATCTTTGCCTTGTTCTTGAACTTAGAGGAAAACATCTTTAAGTTTTCAAGGCTAAATATGATGTCAGCTAAAGGACTTTCATAATTGTTCTACATCAGTTTGAGAAAATTTCCTCTTTATCTATTTTATTGAAAGCTCTTCTTAGAACTAGATATTGGCTATCACCCAAAACTTTTCTTTCTCTACAGAAAAGAGTTTTAGATTTTCTCTCTAAATATCTTGATTTTTAACTTTATTAAACCTCTTATTTAATATTTTGTATCACTTGGTTCATTTTCAGTATTCACTAGTATGCATTCCTGGAATACATACCACTTATTAATTATGCAACATTCTTTTAGCTATATCTAGATTTGATATGCTAAAAATTTTAAGTTCTTATAAAACACATGTTCTTGCAGAACATTGGTTTGCAAAGTTCAATATTGCATTGTTTATTGTCTTTTTTGATTGTGAAATACTGTCCTCACAAATTGAGTGAATAAATAATATTTTAAACTGCACAACCATCTGGAATTGTCATCATTCATTTGTATAAATATGTGATCACTATGTGATTTTTTCATACCCTTACCACCACCTCTACATGTATTACAAACTCTGAAACATAGTCATCCTATTTTGTTTTGAATAGTTTCTTAATATTAAAAGATGTGAAAACCACCTTATGTTTACAAAAAAAAAATTTACACTTTCTACTCTCCCTCAGCACTTTGGCAGGTTTCTAACTAGTAATTCCAGTCTTGATGGAGTTCTCAGAGCAATTTTTATATTGAGGCACACTGTTGAAAATTACTTTACATTCTGCTTTCTGATAAAGTCCTAATTTCACGTTTTCACTAAGTTTTTAATAAATGCATATCCATATGCATTTGTAGACAAATAATACAGAGTGATACTACTATGGACTGAATGTATACCCACAGAACTAAAGTATCAAACCCAAATCCCATAAATATGATGGTATTTGGTAAAGGGGTCTTGGGGGAATGATTAGGTTGAAGCTCTACTGAGCAAAATAGTGCCCTTAAAAAAATAGCTGAAAAAATGTTTCTTTGTACTCCTTGCTATGCAATGCCATCTGAAAAATAGTGTTATCACAAACGACTTTATCAGAACCCTAATCATAGTTTCCAAAACATTCAAAGATAAATTTTTATTGTTTAAATGATCACATCTATGGAATTTGGTTCCTGCAGTCTCAAATGACCTAAGCAGGTCGCAGATACTCTTTGTCAAGTTAGCACACGTGGCAACAAATTGTACAACTATTGAATAATATCATAAACAGGGAATGCTTTAATCTGATGCTGGAATAGAAGGTTCTGTTCCTCCTACACCCACTAAAAAGAAATTTAACAACTCTTTGTAGTTGAAATCATCTTATGAGAGTTCTTTGATCCAGTTGAGAGGTTTTACCACCCCAGTGGAATGCAATATCCAGATATAAAATCGACATTTAAAAGATCAAGAAATATTTCAGTTGACACAGTCAACTCTGGTTCAATTGCAGCAATTCAGTGTTTAGAGAAAACCCTTTGTCTTAAAATTGCCCAAAGGAAAAAAAAAGTAAAATAAACATCTGTCTTCTCCA
This sequence comes from Uropsilus gracilis, assembly GCA_004024945.1. Classification (NCBI taxonomy): domain Eukaryota; kingdom Metazoa; phylum Chordata; class Mammalia; order Eulipotyphla; family Talpidae; genus Uropsilus; species Uropsilus gracilis. The sequence continues at coordinate 12,717 of PVHY01013574.1, read as the reverse complement.
GACCTTCCAATTCTCCCCACGCGTCACCAACTCACCTTCCTCAGAACACAGCTGAGAACCAGCATAGTGGATCATTGGGGGATGGCTAAGAATAAAGGAAAGAAGCAACCACTCATAGCACACTGACAAGAATGGCATAAACCTACCACAGACACCACCAACTACCCTTGGTATAATACAAGATCCAGGGCCCCATGAAACTGTGCAGATGATGTGAATCTCTGCAGCCTACATAGATCTTAATAACTGGCTTGGTTCTCCAGGATGAAGAAAAGCCATTTATCATTCTTAACTCTAAAAAAAATCTAAAAGACAAAAATAGTAAGATAATCTTAGTTATATCAACCTGTAATAAATACACACCAAAATTGTAAATTTTTTCATTGATAAGATAAAGTATGTAGGAAGTGTAAAAAAGGCACACTTTGTACACACTCAAATGGATAGAATATAAGCAGACTTTCAGTAAGAATACAGACTTACACAGCATTATGGACAAGATATGTCTGACATATAGACAGAATATTCCATCCAACAGTAACAAGTATTCACATTTTCTAAATGGCACATGAGGTGCATGCTAGGTCACAAAGTAAGAATTTAAAATTTTTAACATATTGAAATCATTCCAAGCAATGTTGCATATGTTAGGGAGATTACACCTGAACAGGAAGAATCTATAGTTTTAAAATTCTAATAATGATGTAAACCAATGGCCCACAAAAGACCTAGTATTTAAATGAGTGAATCATCCCAAACATTTTTTCTATAACTAATGATACTAATATTAATAATGGAAGAAATTCCATAAACAATTAGATATTAAACAATGAAGTACAGATATACATTAAAGAAGTAATTATAAAGAAAATTAGAAAATCTCTAAACACAAGTGAAAACAGAAATACTATATAGCAAAATTATGAGATGCATGAAAAAACAATACTGAGAGGAAAGCTTATAGTAAGTGTAGCACATGCACATAAAAACAAAAACAGATCTATCCCCAGTCCAAAAAAAAAAAAAAAAAATCAAGAGCATAAGGCTTGACCTCTGAATTCACTCAAACATTTCTAGGTTCTAGGTGTCTTGGAGATATGTGTGGTGTGGAAACACACATTTTGAAGGGTGCAGTGGTACCAAAATATGACAGAGAGAGAGAGAGAGAGAGAGAGAGAGAGAGAGAGAGAGAGAGAGAGAGAGAAAGTGAGAAGGCAGGGAGAATGGCAAAGAAAGAAGATTCCAGTTTCCTTTAGCAGACATACAGAGAAGATAGAAAAAAAAATAGATAATAAAAAGGAGCAAAAATCTAAAACTAAAAAAAAGTAATATTCATCAATATAATTGAAATACCACTATCAAAAAAGGCAAAGCAGAGAGATACTTAACACAAACTATCAATATGAAAGGGGGGATGGGAAAATAATGAATTGTAATATAAACAACAAAACAATAAAAGGAAACCAAAAATCTCACACATACTTGTTGATAAATTAACTACATCATTCATGTCATGTACCTGAGACAGAAAAGAGAATAAAAGTCTATAAGAAAAATGCAGGCCATTGATGGAATTTGGGACATTTGGGTCTCATAGAAAAAAGAACACAAAGTCTTCCACTAATAAATGCTAAATATTTCTTTTATAAAATCTTCACAATGAAGGCATAATATGTTCTATTACCTACATTTTCTTCCCCAAGAAGGAATGCTCCAAGTAGCTTCCCTTTATTGCTCTTTGTTCTAAAGGGTTTTCTCTTTCCTGTTCTTAGGAATAGGGATCAGAATAAAATCTCACTTTACCATGCTCCCTTATGAAAAATGTGAAGTGATCAGATCAGACACCAGAAAAAAAGGAACATCTCTATATATTGATAGTCTTTTAAGAAGCAAAATTATCTCACAAAAAGAAAGCCCCTGCATCAGTCAAAGAGATGACTCTCATTTCCACAACACAATAACCTTTCAAAAGAAGTTTATTAGATTAATGAATGGCTGAATCTAAGATCCACCAAAGTTTATATATCCATGCAAAGCTTCATAATATTTCAGACATGACTTAGTAAATATTTTACAAAATTACCATGTCTGAATTTATCAACAATTAGTTTTTCTACTAAAAAGCCTATAATATCTAAAATAAGCTGGAGAATGACATGAACTGCCTTACACACTATTCATGACAGGATGAAGGAATATAATCCACTTCCTTGCATCATCATGTTTTTCTTGTTTATTGAATAATAGTGTTAACTCAATCCCTGTTGGGAATCAGGAGATGATGTGAGGAACAGAACAGTCATGTATATGCCCATGAGAAGCTGTTCTTCTGGAATGACAATGAGATTGGGCTGGTGGCAACTGAATGCAGCCAGCCCACATGCTCTCAGAAACAGTATTTATGCCCAAAATGTACTTGCATTCTTCTCTGAAAATGTTCTGTCTTTGAAAATCATTTTCTTTGGGAAGCCATTCCAGGAAAATGTTCTAGCACACAACTTACTGCTGATTTGTAACAGCCACTTCCTCTTGAATCTGATGAGCATGCCTTATGTAACAACAACACAATGTAATGATGAACTTCAAACACACCATATCTTGTTTAACTTCTTAACATAAAGCTGTAGCAAGCAGCTGGAAGCAAAGCTGTTCTAAGAATCTCTCTCCCCAACCTGACCCACTTTACATTTGTCTCCTTTCTTCAGTCTTGAGTATTGCCAGTGTTACTAAGCTTTGGTTCTTGATTCAGCTGGTCCATGGAAATCCCTGTTATGCCATTTGTATTTCTATTTTAATATATTTCTATTTTATCTATAGCATTATATAATACATATTAAGTAATGCATATTATATATGCTAATATGCATACTATGCATATAAAATGTATATAATGCTATGCATATAATTCTAATATGCATACTATGGATATAATGCTAATATGCATAATATGACATATAATGCATATAACTATATATGATTATATACCAATATATATATTTCTAATATGATAATATGCAATATATACTATAGTATATATAATGCTAATATTAGCATTATATATATACTGTATATAATGCATATATATGCATATATAATTTAAACAGAATCTGACACCAATTTAATACAAATTCTGCCTAGAAGAACGCCTTTTTCTTCAATGTCTTACGCAGGGCAACTTTGACATCTTTGTTCCTCAAACTGTAGATGAAAGGATTCAGCATTGGTCCCATAATGGTATAAAAAACTGTAGATACTTTATCTTGATTCCCAGAACCAGTAGGCAAAGGCTTAAGATACATGAATGCTGCTGATCCAAAGAATAGAGACACTGCAACAATGTGGGAACTGCAGGTATTGAAGGCTTTGGACCTGCCCTCTGTAGACTGAATGCGGAGGATGCTGGAGATGATAAGGGTGTAAGAAATGAAGATGGTAACACTGGGAACCATTACATTGATGCCCACAATAATGAAAACGACCAGTTCATTGATGTAGGTGCTTGTGCAGGAGAGCTGAAACAGTGGAGGTCCATCACACATGAAGTGGTCTATGATGTTGCCATCACAGAAGGTGAGTCTCACCATGCATACAGTGTGGGCAATGGCACCAGCAGACCCCATCATATAGGCACTCACCATCAGCATGAGACACACCTGATTCGACATGGTAACCCTGTAAAGCAGGGGCTTGCAGATGGCCACATATCGGTCATAGGCCATTGCTGTCAAAAGATAGCACTCATCAATAACAAAGAAGCAAAAGAGATAGAACTGAGTCATGCACTCTCCGTAAGAAATAATGTTCTGTTTGACAAAACTAATCAGCATTCTGGGAGTTATGACAGAGGAGTAGCAGAGATCAACAAGTGAAAGGTTGAAGAGGAAGTAGTACATGGGAGTGTGTAAGTGAGAGTTCAGAACTATCAGGACCAGCAAACCAAAGTTCCCCAGCACGGTGACCACATACACACCTAAGAAAATGAAGAAGAGAGGCAGCTGGAGTTCTGGTTGTTCTGTTAAGCCCAGTAGGATAAACTCAGTAACCGAAGACTCGTTTTCAGAAGCCATTCTTCCTAACACATATCTGTGAGAACAGGACAAAGGGTAACGTTAAGATAAGTTCCCCTTTCACTCTACTCAATCCCTCCACAACAAGATGAGTCCTGGAGTGGGAGAATCAGCTCAAGCCCACCCTCTGTGTGCCATTGCTTTCACTATGGAATAAAACCTGAGGGAATTTGCAAGTAAACATATCAGATCATTGAAGAGCAAGTTCTGTGGATATAAGATTCAGAGCCCTGTGACCTCTCACAACTTACTGCATACTGCATTTCTACTCCACTTCTGCTTTGGTGGTCCATCAGCTACCTAAATGTCAAGTGCCATCTTTGCTGAGGAGAAAAGGCATTTCAAGGAGTCCTGGCTTCATTCATGAGATTTGGAAAAATAGCAGAGCAGATACTATCCTATACTCTCCCTTCTTCATCAGGATTTCAGTGTCAATCTTGCTAAGTCTTCTCTCTATTCACATAGATGCAAGACACTCGGGTGGATTTAAGATCTGAAAATCCCAGAACAAAGATGTTCCTGTTTGTTAATGTTTTTAGTTTAGGTGATATTTGGACTAAGAGTGCCAAAGCACAGATTTCAGTACTGCAGTTTCTGAAAAACTATGAGTTACTCATCCTAATTTCTGATGGTTTCCTCTTCAATCTAAAGGGTGTTAAATAAACTGTGCTGAAGTAAAAGTGTCATCTGCTGATATGACCCAAGGGGTTTTTAGAGTTGGCAAAACCCAGGGACCTGATTAAAATGGAAGATCTTTGTTTCCCCCGAGATTATGCTTTGAAGAAAAACAGTTTGATGTTTGTGCGTATCCTTGTTGATTATAACAATGATTTGCTGAAAGAACAAAATTTACAATCATTTTGATTTAATGCCAAAGCCACCAGGATCACATTTGCAAGCACAAAGACAGCAAGGTTGCAAGTACAACATCTGCCACTTTCAAAATACTACACATCTATTTGTTGTTAGTTGTGTCTTCCCACAATAAATACACACATTCATTCACACAGAAACACACACCGACATTTAAATGTAAATTTCAAAATGGCAGGGATTTTATCTCTTTTTTCTGTTTTATTTTAAAAACAACTTAGATGAATACATATATAATAGGTATTGACTACTTATCGGTTTAATTTTAAAAAAATGAATGAATGAAAAAGATGGATGAATGACACTTTGCCATATTTCCTGGATTCTAGTCCACATACTACAATGGAATTTTGTAATTTCCAATAGAAAACCTTTATGTGGGGTTGGTGTTTTCCCCTGTTGACGTCATTTGAAGATTAGAAAACTATCAGTAAGGTCTCATAGATCATCTAAAATCATTCCAGGTCAGAGTAACTACACTCAGAGAAAGAATGTAATTTCTCTCCACCCTAAGAGTTACATAGAGAATGTCACAGACTCTGGAAGGCTCCAGTCTCTGTCCTGGAACAGTGGCAGCACAGAATCAGATCAAAAGGTAGATTTCATTCAACTTAGGAAAAGCAAATGCTATAATTCTCAAATGCCAGCTAACATTGGAAAGAAATTAGTAATGATTCAATATTCTTATAAAATCTGATACTATTTAACTTAATATTGCACCAAAATATTAAATTTAATATTAAACCATTATAACCAAAATAAAGACTTCGAAAGATTAACATGGGATGAGATGCACAAGAATATTGGGGAGGCAGGTGAACTTTGGGAAGCAATTATAATAATCAAAAAATGACTATAAAATTCCATGAATGAAGAGTGTACCTAATTTACTGATTCAAGACTTATGTTAACAGACAAAAGCATGTAACGGACTTTATAAAGAAAGATTCATCAGAGCTTTCCACAAAGTGGTTAGAAATAAACAAAAAATATCTAAATTATACTAGTCTAGTTGTCCAGATAAATTATGGTATTATCAAAGAAGGTCTCAAAAAGAGTGGAAATACTCATGAAAATTATGCACTCTTTTGAGTGGCCAGCAGAATATCCAAGTAAAGTGTTCATGAGGAAAATGCCTAGATAAGGTTGAGTTAAGTTAAAGAATAAGATAGGGCATGAGAGAAAGATCTGGGGATTGTAAATAGAAATAAAACCATAGAACTAGGTGAATTCAATGAGAAAAAGTATAAAGAGAAAAAGAAGAGAAAGAAAAAAATGAGGAATATTCCAATTGTAGATTTTACACACAGAATAATTTTAAATCCAACTATTACTCTTATGAGTTCCAATTATTATTCTCAGACTCCACTAACTAGGGGACCATCCGTTCTTCATGGACAGCTGGACATGTATCCCACATACTAGGCACTCCTTGGACTGCAAAAGTCACGAGGACTTTGGAGATTTACTAAAACATATTTCCTATGGAAAATTAAGAATTTTTCTCTGGTTATATGCTAATTAATGTTCTCTTTAAGTTTGTTTTATATCAAATCACATTGCAAAAATTTTTTTTCAGGGTTTGAAGATGGAGTTGAATTTTTTCTTTTTTCTTTAATATCATTCTTCATATGGGCACCTATAGGTTGAATAAAGAGGGTCTGAGTCCATCCTTTCACTGAGGTAGATATACAGACTTTTTACTCTTACCTCAATCCTTTTGAAGTAATTCAAGAAATGTTCTAACTCATCAAAGTTAGAGATAGTTTAAGGTATTTGTTTCATAAAAGCATAAGAATACAGAATAGAAATGCATGTTAAAACTAAACAAACTTTAAATTGCAGGATAATGGACAGATATAATCTGCTACAATTGTGTAGAAATGCTGGTTAGTATAATAAATTATCAAATATATTAATTTTATTTAGATGAATGCCTTTAATTTTTCAAGTATGCTATTGAATCCCTATATATAATACAGAACATTTTCATCATCACAAGAATTTCTTGCATTGCCTTTTTTGTGGTTACACCCATTTTCATTCTGCCTCTGTTTACTTTTTTGACCTATAGTAACCACTAACGTGTTTTCTACATCTATACGTTTACTTGAGAAATTTCAATGAAACCACACACAACAAAATTAAATACCTTCCATTCCACTGCTGCTTCTATTTACTTACTCAGGGCATCTATCTGTCTGTACCCACAGCACAACTCCAGCAGGGACAGGGGCTCCTTTGGTCTTTTCACTATAGTTACTCCCATGCTCAACCCTTTCATTTATACTCTATGGAATAAGGAGATGAAGGGAACACAGGGAAAATTTCTGCCCAGAGGTCCCCCACATTCTCCAGCAAGAAACCCAGGTCCCTAACATGCTGGATTATTTAGAGCCAAGATGTAGGTCACTTGCTGAGGGGTGTATGAAATGCTATTGATAGCCTCATTTCTTTACAAACAGTTCTTTGTTTTATGAAATAATTTTGGAAGTGTATAACATATTGATAAATATTAGTAACAAAATTAAAAGGTAAATCAAACAATAAATGAAGTTAGGTGTCACTTAATTTGAGAGGAAACTACAGTTTTTCAAGAAGTGGATAGATTTTTTTTTTTTAACTAGGAGAAAAATGACCTAGTCAAAGTTACATGGGAAACATCTTCATTTTTTAGTCTCTTACTAAATAAGGTATACAACTAAGAGTAAAAATAACATGGATTTTTAGTATCTAATTATATACTAATCCTGATTGCACCAATGACCAAATTCTATAATATATGATTGTTCAGTGTCCTTTTATTAATAAAGATATGTAAAATATCTTTTCTCTATATCTAGAGGGATAATGAAATGATTATGCTAAATGTTTGATACAAAATATGTTCCCATTTTAATCAAGTCAGATAAAAGTCCAAGAAAGATTACTAATATAAGCTTCAAAATGTCTCTGAAGAATTTGACGTCTTTACTGTATATAGAGAAAGCAACTAAGATACACACTCACATATACTCTAGGTAATTCTAGACTCTTGATGACAAAAGATAATTTAAGGTTCTTGGAAAGCTAAACAGTTGTCATGGAAATGGTTGGTGTGGGGGTGGGATGTGGCCGCTATTTCCATAAAAGTGTTAGATAACACATCAATAGTCAATGGTGAAAATGGATTTCATTGCCAGGTTAAAGATTTTAGATTACAAACTACGAATTGTAACTCTTTATTTATCTTCTTCTTCATCCACAGGAGTATTTAATCCTTAGAAATCACATCTTTAATTGATGGAATGTATGACAAAAGCAAAAGAGAGAAGGGCCAACAGTAGAGTGACCAGATATACAACATCATAGGCATGAGAGAAGCCATTGCTGAATTTGGGTTGTAACACTGGTGAGAGAGACATTTTACAGAATTATAGTAGAGGTGCTTTGAAGGGGGTGGGGTAATGAATTAAAAAGGAAAAATGATGGAAAAAATGTTAGAGCTATTACTCTAAACATTGTGTATTTATAAATGTGCAAAATTCTGATCCATTTTCTTTATCAATGTTATTTCATCTTAGAATTACATTTTAAGAGGATTAATATTTATATTATCCACATAGAAACTAAGACTGGAGGAGGTAAAGTAATTCTAAAGTCATGGGAATGAAAATGGGTACGCCCCACAGTGGGTTGTGGGTTGTGGCAGTTTACAATGTGCTCCTCCCCCATTGGGCAGTGGCAGTTAGCTCCCCCCCCCCTTTAGGTGTGGCAGTTAAACTGCCAGAAGTAGCAGTTGGAACAGGAAGTTGGACCAGAACCGGGGGATAAAAAGGCAAGGAGCAGAGACTAGTGGGACAGAGAAATTTGGGGGAGGAGACGGACTTTTGGGGAGAGGAGAGAGAACTTTTGGGGAATGGAGAGAAGAGAATGGCAGGTGGGTAAAGAGTAGCCGGAGTGACCAGACTGGGCACAAGCCCCCTGGAAGAGTGAGCTGGTGGTGGCAAGCAGCCATGGTGGTCGGCAGAAGAGTGGCCGGTGTGGAGAGTGTGGCACCGCAGCAAGGTGGCATGGTGAGCTGGTATCTGGAGATGGCCAGGGATTTGGAAAGCTGAGTGTGCATCAGCAATTGTGAAGTGGAGCAGTGCGGAACATAGAAGAGAAAAGAAGAAGAGAAGACATGGGAGAAAGGACTGGACTTTGCAAAAGTGCCTACCTCTGAGGTTTGAAGGGGCACCATCTGGGACTGTGTCTTTGGGACCTTTGGGACTGAGAATGGTGACTGGGGTAAGATAACTGCCACTTGTGGCTTTAAAGACTTTTCATTTTCCCGGTTGAACTCCTTTGTTAATAAACCCTCTTGTTAAATTGCATTTTGAGTGGCAACTGCCACGCTGGGGGCTTTTGTCCTCCTTTTGACCCAATTTCACACCAGTAATAGTCAAAGTCAGAATTGCAACTCAGAGATCACACGGTTTAAATAAATATTTAATCTTTGAGAGAATCAAAAATGGTTCCCATGATTTATGAAGACCCAATGATATTAGAGATCTCAAAATCATTTAGGTCTTTATGAAGTAGTCTTCTCCGAGAAAAATTCTCAGACTTTTGAATATTGCCTAGTACTTATAAATGCAGGACCTGAAACTGGCATACATGCAAAGGTAAAATACAATGACAAAACAAAAGAAAATGCAGTGGAGATCTGGATATTTCCAAAAGTCGGAGCTAATCTCCCTTGTTCTAGTACCTCAGCATTATTAATACGTCACCAGTAAGTCCAACCCACACACATACTATGCTGATTAGACTTTCAAGCAGAAGTGGAATACATGAAGAACAACAAATAAAATGAGACAGTGTTCTAAAACAAGGTAAGTCCATTTCCAAAGCCTTCTTCCATCTTGTCAAGTGACTGCTTTTGAAATCGGGTCTCCAAAAGGAGGGCAAAAGCCCTCCAACCAACAAGCCCCAGGTCCGTTTCACCCGTGCCTACCAGTTGCCACTCAAATTGCCATTTAACAACAGGGTTTTATTAACAAGGGAGTTCAACGGGGAAAACAAAACACCCTTAAAGCCACACGTGGCAGTTATCTTACCCCAATCACCATTCTCAGTCCCAAAGGTCCCCAAGACACAGTCCAATGATGATTCCTTTGCCCCTCTGAACCTCAGAAGTAGGCACTTTCGCAAAGTCCAGTCTTTCGCCGGCGTCTTCCCTTTTCTTCTTTTCTCGGCAGTGTTCCACGCTACTCGACTTCTCCAAGGCTCTTCAGACTTCTTCCATGATTGCTGATGCAGAAATCAGGTTTCCAAATTGCTGACCGTCTCTAGGTACCAGCTTTCCATATCACCTTGCTACGATGCCACACTCTCCACACTGGCCACGCTTCTGCCAGATACCATGGCTCCTCGTCACCTCCAGCTCACACTTCCAGGGGGCTTTTGCCCAGCCTGGTCACTCGGGGTACTCTTTACCCGCTTGCCATTCTCTTCTCTCCTCTCCCAAAGGTTCTCTCTCTCTAGAAGTTCTCTTTCCTCCCCAAACGGTCTCTGTCTCCTACTAGTCTCTGCTCTTTTCCTTTTCCCCCCCTGCTGCTCGTCCAACGCCCTTCTTCCGAATGCTCCTAACTGCCACACCAAATGGGGTGGGGCTAACTGCCACTGGCCAATGGGGGAGGAGCACTTTAAGGGGGTGGGGCTAACCGCCACCATCCAATGGGGGGAGGGGCTCCCTTGAGGGGGGCGGGGCTAATTGCCACCATCCAATCCGGGAAGAGTACCTTGTTAACTGCCACAACCCAGGGTGGGGGTTAGGGCACCCAGTTTCACTTTCTTGGAATGAAAGGGGCAATGGTGGAAGTAGACTATAGCCATGCAATTGCACTAATCCCTTCTCAATGTTAGCCTTAACTCTTCTAAACCTCTGTACACAGTGAGAAACCTTTCTACTCTCCAATTCTGTCCCTCATCTTCACAACTCTTCTGGAAGCATGCAGTCCATCACATTTTTTTTTTTTTTTTTTAGTTTGTAGTTGTTATTTTTGTTTTTATAACTAAGTTTTTTATTGATTGCATATAAATATGCACATTATGCATACATATATAATGCATCACTGTTCACCCAAGGTTCTCCCATCATCCCATCACCCTTACACCATTTTAATCTCCTGTGCCCTCTCTCTTGTTCTATGTTTCAGTTTGTTGACAGTTTCAATTTTTTTGTCTGTTTGTTTTCTCTATATCCTTCATATAAGTTAGATTATCCCATATTTCTCTTTTTCTTTGTGACTTATTTACTTTTTTAAGCCATTATAATGTTACTGATACACATCCCACCTAATATTGCATTGCATGTTTAATTTGCTTAACTAGATCGGAAAGAATTTAACAGCAGAATTCTAAATTAGACAATATAAAGCCTTCAAACTTGAATATAGTATATACCTTGATATACATAGGCTTTATATTCTCTCAGCAAAGCTACATAGCTGTGTTTTGACAGCAATGATCTATGACTATCATGTAAATTTTCATACCTTTACTACCACTTCTACATGTGTGATAGACTCTGAAATTGTAGCTATTATAATTTGTTCTGTATAAGTGTGATAACATTAGAACACAGACTTATATGAAAATCACTTTATATTTACCAGTATTCTTACATTTTCTTCTCCCCTTCATCTCTTTGGCAGATCCAATTTTCTAGCTACTATTTACATCTTGAATGCATTCCCACAGCCATTCTTATGTTGCAAGCAAACTGTTGATGAATTATTTTATATTTCACACTATTTTATTGTGTTCTTAATAAATGCATACTTATATGCATTTGGAAGAAAATGATATGAATAATACAAAGTGACAGTACTATGTATGGACTGTGCACTCACAGTATGTAAATAAAAACCCAAATCCCCTCAATATGATGGTACTTCATAAAGGGTATCTGGGGAATAATTAGGTTAAGAGTTTGGAATTTTACTGATTAGATTAGTGCTCCTACAAAAGGGAAACTGAGAAAATATGCTTATTTCTTTTCCTGGTTGGGTGATTGTCATCTGAAAAAAAAGATCATCATGTGGATTTGACAAAATTAGCTCCCTAATTGTCCCCTCCAAACCTGCAAAAGATAAATTCCTATTTTTTAAACTACACTACCTAAGTATCTGTAGCAGTCTCAACTGACCTTTGCAGATATCTATACTATATCCCACGTTCATACTAATGGCACTATCTTGAAGAACTATAGAATATCACAACAGGAAATAACATAAGTGGCATGGTCCTAGTCCTAAACAAAATAAATAACAATTTTCAATTCTTTATATTTTAAAATGCCTTTATAGTAGATGTATGACCCAGTTTATACTTTTCAACACTTCAGTGGAACAGAGTATTTAAAATAAAAGACATTTAAAAGGGAATGAAGAAGAATTTTACATTACACCTATCTCCTCTCCTCCAAATTGCCACAACATAGTCTATAGAGAAATCTCTTAGACCTATAAGCTCTGTAGGGGAAAACAAAGAGCAAAATAAGTATCTGGCCACCTACAGTTTCAAAATGTACGCTATTACAACATCTTAGGGAGAGGCTTCATGTTACCTTGTCCAGAACACTCAGGGAACTAACAGAGTTGGGTCAATGGGGGTAGCTATATAAAGGAAAGAAGCAACAACCAAATATGTAAATTATTACATTGATAATATAGTATGTGGAAGGTGCAAAAAGGCAGATTTTGCACATACTCAAAGCTAAACTATTGCCAGTCTAAAAAGAATTATTAAA
>PVHY01013573.1:0-40959 GCA_004024945.1 Uropsilus gracilis | reverse complement strand
ATTCTTACAGGTGTAAGATGGTATCTCAGTGTGGTTTTAATTTGCATTTCCCTAATTATTAGTGAGGTGGAGCATTTTTTCATATGTCTATTAGCCATCTGTATCTCCTCTTTGGTGAAGTGTCTTTTTAGTTCTTCTCCCCATTTTTTGATTGGGTTTTTTGCTTTGTTTTTGTTGAGCTGTAGGAGCCATAGCACTCTTTTTAACTTACTTGCTTGGTATAAATAACTTTTAAAGGAATAGTTAACTAGATGTTTGAGTTGAAGAAATTAGAAGGTTTGTATTTAAGTGGCAATCACTTAATTATTCATCTATGTTGTGTTCCTACTAAAGCAACTGTTGCATGAAAAAAACATAGTTGATAGCATTTTTATTTCATGGGCTACATTTTGAATGTCTATCCTCTATTCAAAGTCATCTAGTTGTTTTATGAAGCAGCATTCAAGCTAAAATCATTTTATTTCTTTTTTAAAAAGGACAGGTTTCTGTTTTGGAACATTATACTTATTCTTTCTCTGTACAAGCCTTTAGAAAACATTTATTTTCACATTTTGGTTGAAAATGACTTTCAAATAGAGTGAGAGTTTATGATCCAAATATGTGCATTCTTTTTTTATTCTATTTTTTATTGGTAAGTTGTCCAAGATGATAAAACACTTGTTTAAAAGCTATTTACTTAGCACAAGGGAATAGAGTTCATTCTCCCTGTCTTCCAGAAGATGCGTTCTTCATGCACAAGGCAGAGAAATGACTAGAGAATCTTCTGCACTTGAGTCACTTTTGTTCATGACTAGTGGCCTCAGTTGCCATTGAGTGACTCCAATGAGTCAGTGCTGGTTGGCCATTGGTGTAGCTTTTGATTGTTGGCTAGGTAGGAATGAGGTTTCATCAGTGACCGAGGCACTCCCCTGAAATTTTAGGGCAGAAGTTATCTGTGTGTTGACTGACTCTCTAAACTGATGATTAGAGTGCTGACCTACCTTGGAAGGATGGTGGCATGCATGAGTGATTATTTCCGGTGTGGTCTGCCCTTAGGATATTACTTATGTGTCTGGTTGTTAGCTGCCCACCGAAGGATATAGAAAGATAAATAATACATTGCTCTGCAGTTTCAACTTACTTGGAGAAATGATGTTTATTTGTCCATGGAGAGTTTAGGAAGAAGGTGTGAGATTTCAAGCCCTCACCTTGTAGTCAGCTAAGTGAGTGGCCACCCTATGTAAGCTTTCAACTGTGAAGCTTCAAGCAGATTGTCAAACCTCGCTGAGCTGAAATTTCTTATCTGTAAAGTTGATGAAATCAGAGCTTTGACCTGATAAAGCTGAAATGAAGTGGCTGGTTTATCTGGGGGTTATCTTCATCATGCCAAATGATAAATTAGAACATACTTTTAGAACTTGGAAAATTTATTCCTTATTTTTATTTTCTCACTTATTTTTTTAAGTTACATAGCTATGTATTTTAATTATATACTTGATTATCTAAGTATTATTGTTTTACATCTTTGGGACTATTTTGACAATATAGGCTACCTCTCAGGTAGAGTTACCATGACCGTCCCCCACCACTAAATACCCATGTTACCTTTTGACACCTCAGTATGAAATTGGATCGATTTCACCCAGAATTCCTCCCTCTGCATTTTTACACTGATGGTTGTTTAGCTGTCATATTTAGTTATTCTGCAGGTTACTTTGAACCATCTGTTTGAACCTCTGCTCCTTGTTCTGTCAACTTAAGCGGGACTTCAGAATTGCTCACTTCAAAAGTCGCGGGAAATAACTGCTTTAGACATCTCTTAACCTTTTCCTCTAACTCTCAAATTCTCCCAGACATACCATGGTTTTCATATCATCAAGGTTTATAAAATTTGCCCCACCTTCTGAAGCCATAATTTAAATATTTTGTTTTATCTACTAAGTAATTCTAAAAATGGTAAGAAAAGCTATATTATTATGCACATGAGGTTCATTGGTGAATCAAATAGTTATTGAGCCTGTGCAAATATGGAAGCTGATAGCTCTAGTCTGACCCTACCTAGCAAAGAACATTTCAGACTCAGGACCAAATGCATTCTCATTTAAAAAATCTCACTAGTTGTTCAAAAGCATGCCACATTTTATTCCTTAGACTATTTTTATTTTCTCAATTATTTTTTAAGTTACATAGTTATATATTTTAATTATATACTTGATTATTTAAGTATTATTTATTATTATAATTATAATAAGTATATAAGTATTATTTAATATTATTATATTATTATTATTTATAAGTACATTTCTTATGACTTCCTTGACTAACTTTACATTATTTAATATTTTTTTCAGGGTATCTATCTCTCTTTACATATACTTTATTATATTACTAAGGTTAAGAGTAACAGTAATCTATCTATCATCTATCTATCTGTTTATCTGTCTGTCGGTCGGTGGGTCGGTCAGTCTATCGGTCAGTCGGTCGGTGGGTCAATCATCTGTCCTTCTGTCTACACATCTTCCTGAATCTACAGTATTTCTTCAGATGCATCTTGAAGCCTCTTAAGTTCCTGTCCAGTGTGGATGGGATTCTCTCCAAGTCTCCAGTTCAGTGTCACAGGTCAGGTAGGGAGCAACTTTCATTGATTTTCTGGGAAATGTCTCCTATTTCCAGGAAGGTCTGCTTTTTTTTCTCTTCTTTACATATTTGCATTTTACTTTGCTCTTATATTTAACCAACAAGCATTTTTTGAATACCTACCATGCATGAAGCACTGTTCTAGGTATTTTTGATATACTTGCACAGATAAGAGATATTTCTATCTTTGTAGAATTTTCATCAAAGCCAGGAAAACAGGAAATAAACAATAAAAACAGATAAATCATAGAGACAGAAAGTAGTGAGTAGCATTAGGGAGAAAAATAGGCAAAATACAGATCTGGTTAAAGGAGACCAGCAGAGTTGGGGAGAGTTAGGATTATAATTTATTTTTTTTAATTAATACCTTTTAGAATTTCAATGAATAACTTAATTTTAGATTTATAGAACATCTGATTAGAGTACAGATACTTCCTCTCTACCACCTCCTTTCCACACTTTCCCTAATTATTATTAGCTTGCCTTAGTGTGGTGCATTTGTTATAATTGATTAATTGGATATCTATACATTATTATTAACAAAAATCCATATTTGACAAGAGGGCTCACTCTTCCTGGTGAATGTTCTGAAAATCTTGAAAAATGTATGTCCTGTGCAATGTTCCAGCTTCACATAGAAGAGTCTCACTACATGAAAATTCCCCAGTGCTCCTGTTTATCTTATTTATTATCTCTTGCTTTTCTCAATGCCCTGGTGATCGGGGATCTTTAAATGGTCCTTACAGTTTTACCTTATCCAAATGCCAGCTAGTTGGACTCATCCAGTATTTTTAGACTTGCTTCTTGCCATTAGAAATAGGCATTGAAGCTGGGAGCGATGGTAGGCGCCTGTAATCCCAGCTACCTGGGAGGCTGGGGATCACTTGGGGATCATTTGAGTCCATGGGTTCGAGAAATAGGCATTGAAGTTCCCTCCACGTCTCTCTTTAATTAAGAAAAACTTTTGTTGCTATAACATTAGTTTACAACATTGTATAGGTTTCAGTGCACAGCATATAAATAACATCTGTCTAAACATCTGTTTACTATTGAATGTCCAGTTTACATTCTTCAACATACAACATACATTCTACAACATACAACATACATTCTTCAACATACCCCCTTCACTTGAAATGCCGACTGCCCTTTCCCCTTCTGTTCTGATAACCACTATTTTGTTCTTGGTCATATAGTCCAAGAGTTTGTTTTGTTTAGTCATTTTTTTTATTGATCATTTTGTTTACTTATTTATAGATATTACATCATTGCATTCCTTGGGGTTCTCTCTCCACCTTATCACCCTTGAACCTTCATTTTGATCTTCTTGTGCACCTCCCTTCCCTGATATCTCCCTCTCCCCTTTTTCTTCCTAACTGCTTGCCCCAGTTCAATTGCATTGTTAGCTTATTTTGACTTTTTCTTGGTCCTGTTATTTCTATATCCCATCTATAGGTGATGTCATATAGTTTTTGTCTTTTTCTTTCTGACTTATTTCTGCTAATACGATTCCCTCTGGTTCATCCATGTATGTGATCACAAATGCAATTGACCCATCAATCTCACTACTGGAATCTACCCAAAGGACACCAAAACACTGATTCAAAAGGACACCTGTACTTGGATGTTTATCACAGCACGATTTATAATAGCTAGGATATGGAAACAACCCAAATGTCACAAAACTAACAAATGGTTGAAAAAGATGTGATATATGTACACAGTGGAATATTATTCTGCAATCAAAACTGACAGTCATTAGTTTTTCTGTTTATCTTCTGCACAGGAGTGAAATCATAGTCTTTAAGCTTTCTTTTAGTATTTCACTTCACATCATACCCTCTAGGTTCCTCCATGTCATTTCATGGCTGAATAGCTTGTTTCTGTGTCTTGAGAATGGTGAGTTTTGTTCAGTGTGGCAATGCATGTAGTGTTGTTGGAGAACATACTTCCAAGTTTCTCAGCAGAAGGGGCCCAGGTTCTTGAATATGTTGGCATTTGAGCCTCATACTGAACCCATAATCTGGGTTGGCACTGCATTCTCAGATGATGGCATGCCCACGTAGGGTGGGGCATTCACGGCCTTTTAGAGTCTCCTCTTGGCAGTGGGGAGTCTCACACTCAACTGGATCATCTTCCTGCTGTAGTCTCCTGTGTGTTTTAGGATATGCTACTAATTTCGAGGGTTTGAGTTTCACGAGATTGGACCAAGGTAAAGAATCTTTCTATCTTCACTCTGGCCTGAACATTTTTCTTCTGTTTTCTTGATTTGACTGTCTCTACCGTTCATACTCTTTGTACTCATTTTTGGGAACTCCTACTGCTTTCTTGTTGCCTCTCTTTGATCGAGTCATTTCCTCTCTTGAATGTGACTGCATTTCTCTCTCTCCTCAGGTACTGACTCCATTTCAGGAAGTTCCCCCAAATCATATCTCTCTCTTCATTTGAATTTTGATTTTGATAATTGAGTGCTTATAATGATAAAAGATAATCATATTTTTCTTGTTTGCATATGAGTCTTTCCTGTTGCATCCTATTTTTATTTTATGGCAGTAATATCTTAGCTCTCTACAGGGATAATAATTTAATTTTTGAAGAGTTGTCTTTTGTTGCCTGAATTATAGTTCTTCCAGCATCATTTAAATTTAGAGTGTTTAGATGTGAAATATGCTAGTAAGATGACCTTCAATCCCTCTCCACCCACACTAGTTTTCTATAGGCAAATTATTTAACTTCTCTACAAAAACAGGTCTTTCCTTTGTTTTGCCTTGAGGTGAATTCTGAGCCACTCATTGTTGACACCTGCTAAGATGGAGATGGGCCATTAAGGGCTGGTGCGTTTCTTTTATCACTCACCTCATTTTCTATTTTACTTCCCACCTGGTTATACATGTGGTCCGTGAATTTTGTGGCTATTCTGTAATTTTCATCAAGTAGACTGACTGCAACCAAAAGGCTGAAGTATATTGATGCAAAAATTTTGAACACTTTCCTAATGTTTCAGTATGAAACACACAACATAGTTTTTGGTCCTTAATGATCTGTTTTACTGTTTTTTTAAGTTATTTGAGGTGTAAACTGACCTTGAAAGAACTTCAGTAGACATCATTGTTCTACCTAGTTTGAACATTTGCTGCACTACCATTTTTTTGGGGAAAGGTACTATTATAAGTTTATTAAAGAATCTAAAGGTTTAACTTATTAGTTCACTGATTCTACAACTAATTATTGTTCAGCCCATGGACCAAGTATTGTGGTAGACTGAGGACAAAACATGAAGGATATTATTCCAGCTTTTGTCAGATTTTGTATGTCAACCAATGTGAAGTAAAATAGTCACAACTAGAAGGCTGTGTATACATTAATCTCGAGATCACCCAGAAAACTGATTAAACACCGCACTCCATCATTCAGTAAACTGGGAGGAAAGGAAAGGGTTTCACTAGTTTTCTGGGTTGAATTTGGGGAATTTTGGAGTTAGCCTGGAGCAGTCTATAGAAGTAATAGTGCATGGATGGACAGATAGGTAGGTAGGTAGGGAAAATATTTTCTGGGCAAAGTTTTGGCACACTGATAGGCACAGTGTACAGACAGCAACATGTGTGGTGTGGTCTAAGTGTGTGGTACAGTTGGGAAGGTGAAGATGAAGGTAGAAGAAGCAGGGAGTATGGGAGCTCAGTCACATTGAATCTGTGCTGTGCTATGGGCTTGGAATTTCTCCAGGGGAGGAGGTGCATGAGTGAAGGATTTAAAACAGTGCATGTCATGCTCAGAATTGCATCCCAGAAAGGTCACTCTGGCTGCTGTGTGGAGACTTAGAATTATTCCCTTGAATCAGTGTGGTGCTGAGGAGGATTTATTTTATTTCTACTGAGATCCAGCAGTGATAGTTAAGGGTTCAGCTGCCTGCTCACTCACTTCTTGTAATCCTCTCCAAAGTAGGAAGTGCTGCTGGAAATTCTTGGCAAATTGGTAACTCTCTTCCTCCAATGATAGTTCAAGGAACTGAGCAGGGATGGTTACAAATGTGAAACTCTGAGAAAATTACCTGCCATGCTTTGCCTACCATTTTTGAAAATCTTGTGGTTTAAAGTTGTATTCTTCCTTTGTCCCAGAGCTGCTGGTAATTAGATTTTTTTTGTTGCTAGTTAGAATGATTTTCTTCATCCCCCTAGGTTTGGGAGAAGGCAAGTATCTTCATCTACTTTCTCCCGTTGTTGTGTGTGTTCTCCAACAGTAGCTGCTAGTCATAGAAGGCTATTGAGCACTTGGAACATGAATAATATGACTGGAAATATTCTGCAAATAAAAAACACACTCTCATTGGATCACAAAATCATGGGGAAGATGCCCTACCCTGTTGCTGCTAATGGAGGAAAAAGCCTGACTAACTTACTCTACAGGCTCACGTTGCTTTCACAGGATAACACTAGTCCAAAGTTCACCTTTATTCATTTAAAATGATGACAATAGTGTTTCCCGTGTTTTTTCATTTTGTTTTTTAATGAGTGAACTAAAGCATTCATAGACCATTTATTTGTAGACATTTATTGATTACAAAATGTCAAACACTTTCCTAGGCATTGGAATTGAAGTGGTGACGTAAAACTTTTGAACTCATAAGAGATTTTATATATTTTAGCAGGAATGGCAATCAACAAGTCAGCCAATAAATGCATAACGGAATTCTAGTTAGTGATGAGTTATATCCAGAACTACAGAAGGGTAATGGGGTGGAGAAACTCATGCAGTTCTGCTGGGGAAGATGGAGCTCATGTGGCTAGGGCATCAAGGAAAGCATCTGGGAGGAGGGAACAGTTCCAGGGGAGCTAAAGTGACTGGAGGTACCTGCAGGGTGAACATCACAGTTGGGAGCATTCCCAGCAGAGGGAACTGCAGCTACAACTCCCTGAGGCAGGGACGAGCTCTGTGTGCTCCAGACACAGCAAGAAAACCATGTGCAGGGGGCTAGTGAAGTGGAAGTTAAGTCTTAGAGAAAGTAGGCAGAGCTGGTCTCTAAGATCCCAAGCTGCGTAGAGGCAAAAACAGAGAAACAGGGTTCATGGATGTGGCAGATTCCTAGATGGATGGAACAGATTGCTAGTGGCAGATATGCTCAACAAGAGGAGATGTTAGACTTTGTTTATTGATGCAATTATCACATACAGCATCAGTTACAGGGGTTGGAGGACCTGGGATAAAGTGAAAACACATCACTGGATTTTTTGACTTTAGGGGGTATGTATCTGTTGGTCAGATGCTTGTCTTAATCATCAGATATAATGGAACCATATTTCCACTCTCACCCTTGCTCACAGCTCCAATCTTATCAGCAAAGCTTTTCACTTATCAAGCCACTAATCAACTCTAGTAGGTATGTATCCCCCTCTGAGGATACTGGTCTTCCAGATCCCCTATTGATACATGCCTTTGAGCTGGGGCAATCAAATGTCCTGTTTGTGCTAATTGAAAGAAGCCCTTGGCTTGGTCCATTACATTTTGTAGTCTCCTTATCTGATTAATTGGATTACTCTGACTTGCTACCCTGCAGGAAGGCATTCTTTAGCAGACCTACATTCAACACCTTAAGGGTCCATGTGCAAGGTCAAAGATTTTACTTTTTAGTATTTGCACTTCTGATGGAAAGGCAAAGATGAAACCCAAGTCCTGAGCAAGATGGAGACACACAACCATACTATCCCTGTATTCTTCATTGCCATTCAGCACCAGAACACAGGTTCACTTAAGAATGACCTTGCCAAGCAGTGTAATTATTAATTGCATTAAATCTTAAGCAGTGAGCACGTATCATTTGAACATTTTTTTTGTAATGACAGGAGAAGTTCACCGCAGGCAATTCTATTGTGAACCAAAATACCATGGTTGTTTCAAGGAAAAACACTGGTGAAATTGATTATGGAAGTGTTTCATGGAACATCATTTCCATTTGAAATAATCTCTTACAAATCAGTTATTTAGACTTCAATATTTATCTGTCATTTTCTTAAAAATGAATCTCTCACTTTAAAAGGGTTTTACTCATTTGAGGAGAAACACATAGTATTTATTAATGATAAAATATGAGCTCTTAAGAGAAAATCAGAATGTTGGAAAAGCTCATATAATGTTCATGATAGGAGTCTAAGACTTTTCTGATGAGATTGATGGTAATATTAACACATGTGATTTTTAAAATGTTGTATGATGGCATATATAACATTTTGAGGTTGTATATAATTCAAGGATATAATTTTTTCAATGTCTAAGATAATAATGTAAAAAAACATGCTTTAGTGGAAGCTTCGTTCAAAGTGAAAGACACATTGATGTGTT
This sequence comes from Uropsilus gracilis, assembly GCA_004024945.1. Lineage (NCBI taxonomy): Eukaryota > Metazoa > Chordata > Mammalia > Eulipotyphla > Talpidae > Uropsilus > Uropsilus gracilis. Next base: position 32,010 of record PVHY01013573.1, on the reverse strand, counting down.
TTACCATAATACCATATAAAACATTCATTGATAAAACTTCTAGCCATATTGCAACTAACCATGAAGACATTACTCTTGGGTCATGTTTACAGACAGTACCAAAGAAAAATGTCCACAATTTTTTGAAAATTACGTTAAAATAGCCCTCCATTTCCAACTACATGTTTGTGGGAGTTCAGATTTTCTCATAACCTTTATCCAAAACAACACATCAATACAGATTGACTGCAAAAGCAGATATGACAATCTAGCTGTCTTCTTTTAAGATGGCATCAAATATTTTTGCAAAATATAAAATAATGGTATTCTCACTGATTTGAGGAGAGATTTAATAGTTTTTTTTCCATAACATATTATTTATGTTAACATGCAGTGGTTTTACTATTACTGTTATAAGCAATTATAGCAAATAAAATAAACAGTTATAACTTACAATAGCAAATTAATAAATTAGTATTTTTAATAGAGCTATTTTAATTTAAAACATGGTAGATATCACTACACCTACCCCCATATAATTGAAAACTCTTTAGAATCCTCAATAATTATAAGGAATTTATTGATTGGTAATGATAAATATGAGCTCCTGATGTCATTTTGAGTACTGTTAATTTGAAATCAGGTAACAAAACAGGCAAACAGATAACATTATTAAATTTACAAATGGGGCCAGACATGGTGGTGCATGACTGTAAGTGGCAGCCTAGGAAGCCGTGGCAGGGACGAGGAGTCGTGGTTTGAGTCCCATCAGGGCAACATAGAGAGACCTAGTTCCAAAAAAAATCTGGGTGTGGTGGTGCATGCTTGTGATCCCAGCTACCTGGGAAGCTGAGGCTGGTAATTGCTTGAGTTCATGATACCCTAGGCAACATGAACCTGCGGTTAAATGGGCAAAAAATAGTGAGACCAGTCTCAAAAAAAAAAAAAATTGGGTAAACTTACAAATGGGAACAACTGACCCTTTAAACCCAGCCACTCATCAGGTTCGTCCTAGCCCATGGGAGCAGTAGCAAGACCACACTATTTTAAGGGGCAAGAAAAAATCTACTCATTAAAGAAAGACAAAATAAATAAAACTCACTAAAGGTACAAGGGACCCCTTTGGTAATCTTACCACATAGTCCTGTCTCTAGTCCCAAAAATCTGCTACATGGGTCCTTAGCCGCATATGTCCACAAAATGGCAGCTGTCCCACCTTTAAGCCAACTGAAGAAGCCAAGATGCCATCATTAATCCTCCTCCTCCAAAGGCACAGCTATTCACTTCAAGAAGTGAAGACACCAAGACGGTATCATGAATCCTCCTTCAAAAGCAGGTGATTCAAATCGATGAAGAAACCAAGATGGCGTCGTTGACCCACCTCCAAAAGGCACAGCTCCAGCATTCTTTCCGCTTTAGCTCTAAAGTGGACTGAAACCAGAAAGACTCATTCAATACAACAGCAACAGCCATTTCAGGCATTTCATGATGAAACTAGCAACACTCCAAATTTTCTTCAGGTCTCCAGACAATTTCCAAACTTCATAGTTTTAAAGTTAAAACAAGTTTTCAAGTACCATGTTTCCAAGTCAGTTTACACAAGTCACAAGTTTCTTCAACATGCTTTCCTGGGCTCCTCACTTACCCAGTCTGGGCATGGAAGCCCACAGAATGGCTTCCTTCCCTGCCCTGCTGCCTCATATGACGGTGGCAACTCCAAGAACTCCAGCCTCCCTACTGTTCCTCTGCTTTCTCTCTTTTCTCTCCACACCTTTCTCTTTCTCTCTCAAATCTTCTGTCTCTTCTACTCTTATGAGAAGGCTTGGCTTTCCTTCTCCAAGTCTCCACCCACCAGGGCATAATGGCTGTCATTCTAGCACACCATTATGATGCTGGGAGCTTTGCACCCCCTCCCCCAATATCACCATAGCACCCCTATCAAATCCAGAGTTGGGAGTTTGGGTTGTATTCTAAGCATAATAGGAAATGTGGGCAGAATTTAGGAATAGGATATGATAAGATCTAATTTATCTACAGAATATTACAGTAGTTGCTGAGGGAAGATAAGGATGGATTGTAAGAGAGAATATTTGGAGGCCACTTGTGATTCTCAAAGTGAAATCTTGGCTTCCACCCCAGTAACTGTGGATGTTGTGTTAAGAATGCATTGAATTCAATTTGTTTTGACAGTAGAGCCTATGCCATTTTCTGATGATTCATATATCTATAATATTCTACAACATTCTTATTTATATGCCTTTCTGGTAATCATATGCAGACATGAATTTATATAATTGCAACCATAGTGATCACCTATTTTTTACTCTTGTATGGGTATTCTTTTATTATAACTTTTCTTTTTTTTTTTCATGGAGAGGCCTGATTTCCATCATTGTCATTCCTAAGTTTATATCTTACTCTGTAAAACAAATTATGTTTCAGTGTAAAAAGTAATACCATTCAAGATTTTTACTCATAAGACATTTAGGGAATTTTAATTTTTTTAATATTAGAGAGAAATTACCTTGAATATATTTACATTTAAAGCAACCTTCTGCTGTTGAATTATTTCCTGAGCCTAAATTCAGATAGAATCATCCTTACCTTTGAATTAACTAAGAGCAAATTACTTATGTTAAGCTTATCACTCACTTCTCCCCTCTATTATGCTGGAGGTTGCTGATAATAAGGTCAGTGTGTCCAAGTTTTATCTTAGTACCTCAAGGAATAACATTGAGGATGCGTTGAGGGTGCAAGTATTTTGGCTACAGAACACTGGAGGAAAGAAAGTAGCACAGTGACCCAAGATCATAGAAGTGGTTAAAAATCCAAGATTCCAAGAATGCAAAGGTAACAGGTCAGGCATCAGCATTGACATTTACCTTTAAATTATATGATTCAAAGATTTATAAGATAATGAAGAGAAGTATGATGGATTATTTATTGTTGTTTGTCTTGATATGGGTACTGTGGTGAAACTGGGAAGGTATGGCCCCCAAGGATGGCAATGCTGTATTAGGATAGCAGCCTTTGTGCCCTGGTGGGCAGAGACTTAGAGAAGAGAAGCCTAGCCTTTTTGTGAGAGGAACAGAAAGAGCAGATTTAAGAGGGGGAGAAACCTGAGGGAGAGCAGGGAGGGAGAGGGAAACCTAAGGAGAGGGAGAGCAGAGGATCAGCGGAGAGGCTAGAGGCCTTGGAGCTGCTGCTGCCATGTGTGGCTGCAGGACAGGAAAGGAAGCCATTCTGTGGGCTTCCATCCCCATTCCAGGCAGGTGAGGAGCCCAGGAAAGCATGTTGAAGAAACTTGTGATCTGTGTAAGCTGACTCGGAAGCATGGTACTTGGAAACTTGTTTGAACTTTGAATTGGGAATTGCCTGGAGACCTGAAGAGAACTTGCTGTGTTGCTGTTTTCATTGTGAAATGTCTGAAGTGGTTGCTTCTGTTGTGTTGAGTGCATTCTGTTGCTTTCAGGCCATTTAGAGTTGAAGCTGAAAGAATGTTAAAACTGTGTCTTTTGGAGGAGGATTGCTGATACCATCTTGTTTTCTTCATTGGATGTGAATCTCCCACTTTTGAAAGAGGATTGAGGACATCATCTTGGTTGTTTCTTCATCTGACTGAAGTGGGATGGCCGCCATTTTGAGGATGTACATGGGTGAAGGAGCCATGTGCAGGTTTGGACTAGAGACTGAACTGGTTGATGAGATAATCACAGGGGGGGTCCATTATAAGCTCAGTGACGTTTGTTTATTTTGTCTTTTAATGAGTGCATATGTTTTTTTTTTTTCCGTTAAGGTTAGTGTGATCTTGTTAATTGCTTGCACAGAGTGGGACAAACCTAAGGAGCAGCTGGATTTAAAGGGTCAGCTGCTCCTGTTTGTAAGTTTAGTTATGTTCTCTGCTTTGTCTGTTATCTTACCAATTTCAGTCTCACAAAAGAATTTTAGAAATATAGACTGGGAGCATTACCCACCTGAATTTCCTGGACCTATGATGGTTTCTGAAGTGTCAGTATAGAACCCCAGGTATACATGGAACATGACTTGTAATCCTGTGGCCTACACAGTGCATGAAGTCATTCCCTTAATCTGAAATGCTCTCTTCTCTGTGCCAGGTATGAATAAAGATGAACAATCTCACCTGTAACAGATGACCCAAGATGGAAGTCTTGAATCTTCATTTAATTCTTCCTTCACATGCATGTGGTTTATCAGTGCAGTCTCCAAATCTGTTCTTCTATCTCTGATGTCTTTCAAATATATTTCCTCCATTCTTTTTCCAACAGCACCTTGGTCTTTATCATCTCTAACCTATACTACTTCAATAAAGTCCTGATTGTTTATCTGGTTGTGGTCTTCCCTTGCTGATAATTTATTTTTAGACTGTTGCTGGTCATACCGTCCACTCTGATGTTCTTGCTGTAGATAAGATAACCTCTATTTTTTGTGTTTAAAGCCATCACCAGTGCCTGTTTCTCAAATTTTAGTGTGTATTTTGCCTGCTATCTTGTTTACATGAAGATTCTGAGTTAGCTGATCTGATGGTTCTGCATTCCTGATGACATTCACATGAATACTGTGCTGAGAGTTTATGGACCACACTCATTTTCAGGGATGTAAGTGGCTTCTTATGCTTTATAAGTTCCTCCTCTTTAGATACTCTGATCAGAAACTCTCCATTATCTGTGTCAAGCCTTATTTCTTTCACTCATCCTCCTTTCTTCCCATCATTATTCTGCTCATTCTCTTAATGAACAATGGATTTACTTGCAATAAAGTATAAGATTGCCAAGTACCTTTCTTTACCTGGTCCCCCTAGTCCCAGTGAGATGCAAATTTCCCTGACTCGGTGGCAAGTGGATTGTTGGAAAAATAGGATTTTCCTGGGATTAAACTGTTTTACACATAGCCATGCATTGTCCTTCAGACATGGCGTGGAAGATTGGATTCTTTTCAAGTAGTCACTATATAATCTTTAAACACCCAAGATGCTTTGAGAACATCTTTGTGTTGGCTGGTATTAATTAGAATACATTTCAATTCATGATAATTACATTAAGCCTTGAACTGTTTCTTATATTTATTACTCTTCCAGGCAGGTCAGCAGGTGGACTGTGATCCATTAGTGCCAGGGCAGCTTGACCCATCCTTCTGACACTGGCAGAGTGATGAGTTAATCCATGGCCATCTTTTTTAAGTAAACAGTATGGAAATGTCAGCTGCCTTGATGGTGCAGGTATTTTGGCAATAAAAACCTTTTGAATAAGGAAAGTTGCATGGTGACCTGTAGTCAGAGAAGCTCAAAAGAAGCTGACACTGAAAAATCCAAGGAACTTTCAGTAACCCCAGAGACCACTGAGGGACCTTGCCCCCACCTTCCTGCTGTTTTTGTGAACTTGAGCAAATCACCAAACATCTACCAAACTCCCCTTTCTTCATGTATGAAACATTTTATTTGCAACTGTCTACCTGGGGTGTTGTGAATGCTCAATGAGACAAGAAGCATCAACACTACTCCTCCCCTCAAAGAATCACTTTATTGTTAAAGATACTAGGAAATGAGTATCATCCATGTGCCGGTCACCATTGTTGGGGCTGTAAGTGTAATAATAATTACACTTGTAATTATTAATGTAAGTGTAATAATTCCTGTTATCTCCTAAGTTCTTACCCCTAGAGAAATGAGCATAACTAGTCGGTATTAGTTTCATTACAAGTAAAGCTGGGTAGAAGAACAATAACTGGACTGGAGACCAATACATGATGCCTCCTTCTTTCCTGAATAAAGCCTACTTACTCCAGGAGGCCATGGTTCAGGCAGATATCCACAGGCTAATGCAGGCAGCCCAGCCATGCAGTGTCCCCATCATGACACTGACCTTCACTGGTTCCCAGGGATAGTCACCCTTACTCTGGAAATGTTCCAGAACAATCCCAGGGGAAACAGGATGACCTGGGTATCAGTCCTTGTTCTTCCACTTAAGAATTAGATGCAGAAAGAAAAGCCATGCATTGTTTTTATTGTAAAGTAAAAAGTTTAAGTTTATTTTACAAAGGAATTGAGAGTAGGAGAGAGAGGGAGAGGAGAGGAAGAGGAAGTGAATTAATTGGCCAACATGTAGTCAAGTGTCATCCATCCTGCTGACAAGTACAGGTTCCAGAATACAAGTCAAACTGAAGAAGCAATAATAAAACCTAAGCCCATATATGTTCAGTAATGTACCAGGCCCAGCTGTTTAACTCCAGCCTACACTGTGGCTCCCCAGCTCAGGAAGTTTGGTTCATAGCTCAATGGTGCCTGGTAAGTGGGGTGGAGAAAATAGCCCCTCTCCTCATGGAGGGGAGGTGTGTCTGTAGCAGAATAAATGAGGACTTCCCAGTCCTCAAAAGCTGACTTCCCAGTCCTTTTGAAAGAAGGGGTTCCTTTTGATGGATCCCAAGGGGTACATAATAAAGGAAAATATGGTTTCTTCTACATGCATGTTATTTCATGTAACCTGTGCAGTTGCATGGTGATATACATGGCATTTTTTTCTGTGCAAAATACCAGGTTTAGAATATTCACTTAAGAAGAGTGTGAAGAGACCAGTGGGCTGAGTGCTCCCAGTATCTTAGTGATGGGCAAGGTATGAGGTCTGTGGGTTCCATGAGCAAATACATATGAGAACGGTGGGATGGGTAACCCACATGAGGAGTCAACTGCAAAGGAAGTGTCGCTATGTCAGAGGCTGCAAGCTGAGACCGATCAGGACTCATGCAGGGAATGAAGAAAACTTCATTCCATTCTTATCTGTTTTCAGAGCACTGAAGATGGAAGGGCATGATTAACCTCCAGTGGGCTGCAGCATCTCCATTCCTCCAGTGTTTACCTTAAGAATCATTACTTGGGAGATACCAACAAATTCATGGGTGAATCTCCTGCCCCCAGTTATCTCATGGAACTAATATTTTACCCAATGTTATTTTACCCATACCACTTGTCTCCTTTGTATAATTGGTCATAACTCATGCCTTGTGCCTGAGCCACTTTTTTCCCCTTTGTCTGAAACCTTTGTAAGGACTTGTGATTGGTCATTAAAATTGCTACTGACCATGCTTCCTGTAAGCCTTTGGCCTTTGACTGAACAATCTTTCTTTGCCCTTTCTTGCTTCCTGAGGCTGGCTTTTTACATTGATGGAGACCCAGACACTCAAAAGGACTCAGAAAGATGAGAAAAGGAGTACAGCCTGGACTCCAGGACATAAGAAAGTATTGCAAGAGTTCAGGTCCAAGTTTGGGAACTGTAGTAGAGAGGGAAAGGCTGTGGACTTGACAGTATCAGGAAAAGAGTACCTTTGCTAATATTATAAGGAATCCAGATGTATAATTACACCACTGATTGGAGAAAAGAACAAGCATTAGCAATCACGCTCTCTCTGCCACTTCGGCTGGCCTGATGAGACAGCTCTCTCCAGTGCTTTCCCCAAAGTGGAAGCCTTTTCCAGAAGGTGATCTGAACACAGCACTTCTAGGCAGGAGGTTAAGAGCTCCCACATAAGATGCATACTTAATGTGATTTTCTGCTTCATTCTCCTTTAAAGATAAACTGGGGAGCGAAAGTGTCAAGTTTGTAGCTTCATTCTCTGTTGTAATTGGATGATGTTGTTTGCATTTGAAATGGGAGTCAAGTGAAGTGAAACTAAAAACATCTTAAATGGTGCTTTGATTCTTCCAGAGAGTGGGGACAGGGAGACTGATGACTTATTTAGACCTACCTAGGAAAATGCCTGGACATTGTCAAGCCCTCCACATTTATTTACTTAAAAACAAACTTCCCCTTCTTCGGAGTTTCAAAAATGATGCTGGGTGTTATTGACAAATAATAATTTAATGGACAGCCTGATTGGATGGGTACAATGAATTAGCTATCGGCCTGACAGCCATGGAAGCATTATGGTCTGTATCTGTTTACTCAGCACTAAGTGAAATGCAGAAGTCTATTGAAAATCAGATTTCCATGCTGCTTTGTCAAAGCAAATTTAATCACAGCCAGAACATGTGGCATCCATCATTTCCACTTCAGAAGGCATCATCGGGGACAGACAGCAACAAGGAGCTCGCTGCCATGGCTCTCCTCCACTCACAGGAAAATTAAATTTAACTATAGATCCTTGATAAATGAGGCCGCCGAACCCATCAAACATGATGACTAAGTGTTCGGTATTAAAGTAATCCTCACAGGACTCCGGACTGGAAGGAAGCAGGCTCATTTGGTCTGGCCTTGAGGTCTCAGCAGTAGTCACACCTCTGCTGTAGACAAATACGTATGGACGTTAGCTGCTGTCCCAGGGGCCCAGAGATGATTTTTCTAGAAATCTGTCCTTGGTCTTTGCCTTTCTAGAAGTTTCTGTTAGCCTCGTCACAGCCACTAAATCAATGTCTTCTCTGTAAGTATCCTTTTCCTTTCTCATCATTTTTTACCCCATCAAGTATTGATCTCCCAGCTCTAAAAATGGCCATCAGATCTTAAATGTTTTTTTATTTAATTAAAATCAAGTTTAGTTTTTTTTTTCATGTGATGGAAGATCTAGGGCGAGCATATATCAGCTGCTCTTTTTATTGCTTGTGTTTATTTATTTTAGATGAAGGTGACATGATTGCCATAAAGTACTAATACTTATGCTGACAGTCTGCAGTGCTGATAGGATCTGTTTCAAACTGACAACTCTTCTGCCCTTGAGGTTCTCCACTCTAAATAAAATTTGAATATATACCTCAAGTGATTGCTTCGTAAGTAGTGAGATTAAAAATAAAAACCAGGAGAGATTTCTTTAAAATTTCATGGTTAGTTGAGACTAATGCCGCCTAAAGATGATGACCCTATTTCATTTCTTAGTTTATGTGTGTGTGTGTATTATATATATATATATTTTTTTTTTCCCCCAACACCACTGAATCCTGATTGTTTCAAAAGACTCTAGCTTCCTATACGATTTCCCCCAGGTTCCAGCTTACAGATATAATTGTGCAGAATGCCAAGACTATAAACTGTTTGAGGGCAGGAATCATAGTTTATTGATTTTTTTCCCTTTTTAATGCTCGTAATTTAGAAATTAGCAAATGGCAGCTCCATTCATATATATTGAATGAATAAGTGACAAAATCAAGGCTTGTGAAATTTAGCTAAATGTAACTCGTCATAGGATTAAGAGCATATGTTCCTGAGTTTGTTTATACAGGCTATACTACTGGATATCTCAAGGATGATTTATATATATATATATGATATATATCTGTAATATAATATATATATATTTTCTGTTTTAAAATTCAGTTTTCAATAACTGACTAATCAAGCTGATTTCATGTGCCTTCATTCACTCTTGTTTTAGATGGTGCATATCTCTCTCTTGTTGTTACAACATTGTGTCCGCCATGTACTGATCAGTAATCAATAGTGTTAATCATCATCATAGGTAGTCATTGTCATGACTTATGTGCTCTTTGCGCAACACCAATTTTGACATCGTAGAGGAGGCAAGAAACATATAAAACATACTTTTTTCCCTGCAGAAGGAATTTTTAATTGCCTAGGAAGATAAAAAAGAGTCACACCCCGCCTTGAGCAACATGTCAGGAAAATGCTGGAGTGTTCATAAATGCATCAAATTTCAAAGTAGCATGAGTGGAGAAATTTGTCTTGGTGGGAAAGGTGCTGGGTCTCAAACAGCAAGTTGCTGTCGGCCAGAGTCCTCATGATAAGGGGGAATGAGGTGTATCTGGGGGTGAACTCCAGTCCAGGGTGAGACTAACTTAATTTGAGTGGAGAAAGGTGTGATTGGAGTTAACAGAACATTGAATTAGATGGTGATGTGTGGTGGTGAGTTTTGTAGAATCTTGAAAGCTAAGTAGGTTTTAAACATTTGGCTTGGTATATGTGGAATGTGGAAACAGGTAAAGAGATGGAGCTTCAGATAAGAGGAACACCTCCTATCTCTCTAGCCCCCTCTGGCACACTAGAGAGTGGGCAATACCATGTCTCTCAATTGTAACCAAGCTTCCTAACCTCTTTGGAATGTCCCAAGAGACATATGACCTATTAATAGTGACTGTTGCCCCCACAGGTAATTTCTCTGTTAGTACGCATCCCTGTATCCTCCCTGCTGTATGTCACACACACTTTGCTACTTTCTCATTATACCATTGTAACATTTCCTTGCTGGGGTAGGTAAGGGCTTCACAACTTAATTAATGTTGGACCTGGACATGCTTCCCAGCATCCGCATTCTGTGGGCTGGCCTCACAGATCACTATCAATATTTTCCATTTCATTTTCTTCTTCATTCCACATGCGACTCCTAATAGTACATATACATGGAAAACCAGTTTAGGATTTTTCCCAGAAGGTCACAAGTAAAAGTGAGGATCTTCAAAGCCATTGATGTGGCTGAAGGGGTAGACATGGAAATGTTTATAGGGAGAGACATGGATGAGATTGGAGGAGGAGATGAGTGTGGGGCATGCAAGGTCAAGGTTTTGCACCAAAGAGGCAGGAGATTGGGAAGACAAATGTGGGGCAAAAAAAGCGTATCTGCATCTCTTTGAGGAGTCAGGAGGCTTGGGGATTCTTCAGTTTCCATTGCTGGATGATGAGACACTGGACCAGAGACATTGTTGGCAAGGAGCACACTCCCTTTTATAGTGCCAACAAGCAAGAAGGGCAGGAGGAGTTCACCTTGCTCCAAATTGATTGACTTGCTGGATTCATTTTAAGTGTTAGTAATTGAGAAGAACTCCAAAGCCTGAGAGCACTATGCACATGGAAGTATATTTATAACTCTTCTTCACCTCATCAAATGCCAATTTAAAAACTTATAGTCAATAATCAAGCACATTTTAACTCCCCTGAAAAATTATGATGCACACCTAAACATACCCTCCACTTAAATGTTCAACATGAAGTGTTCATGAAGAGTTTGAACGAAGCAAAGATGCTTTCGACCTTCTTAGCAAATTTACACAGAAATTTTCTGAAGTCATTAGGAAACTGTGAAAGCCCTTTCCTCTCCTCTTGGAAACACTTAGAAGCTTTGGCAGAAATCGTTGTCTTTGGTCTAATCACATATTTCCAAAGGCAGTTTACAAACGTGTTATTTTGCTATTTACTAATTATATTTATTTGATACACCAATCACTTAATAGCCTCTGGCTGCATTTACAAATAGTATTGAAAGAGCTCCTGCTGTTACACTTATAATTTATTATAGACAACATAAAAACAAGATGCTCTCTCTCCACATGCATAACACACACGGGGATGCTGAGAGGCAAGACTCTGCGCAGATCCTGAATGATCAAATATTCAGGGCGTTCTTAGCTGGGGGCGTTCGTTTCTTTCTAGACAGCTGGAGATCATGGCTCTTCTCCATCTGTGCTTGGGGAGAGAGCGGCAAGTGGATTTGGAATCCTGACTTGAGTTGACTGAGCCAGGTGGGAAACTGTGGTCTCCAAAGGACAAGATGGTATTGACTACCCTGTGCCGAGGAACAACCAGGTGGAAGGTGGTCTAAGGTCTGAAGAATGAAAGAGGCTGTGTTTAAGTTACGTGGTTTCAGAAGGATGCTCATGACCAATTATTTTTCTGGAAGAGAGTCATCTTCTTCCCAATGTCTGACTGTCCTCCCTTTAAGCATCTTTTCATTTTTAAGCATCATTCTGTAAACTCTTGGCATCTACTTTGCTCTCTGGAGGGGTGTGGGAAGCTTTGGAAATCTGCTCTGAATGGAAAGCACCAACCTCTTGCCTCCAAATCCCAAGGAAGACTCACCAGTATGGCTGTGATTTATAAGAGTCCCCTTTCCCAGTTATATTGACACTTCTAGTCATCCCATATCAAATCTATTCTTCTCTGTGCTATTCTTCCAATCAAACCTTTCATCCTCTTACTTGTGTGTGCTTCTTTCTTTCCCTGTAGATCATCGTCTTCTCTTCAGACAAGGATATGTTTCATGTACACCCTTGTATTGTTGATTAGCCTAATGACTAGTAATGTGCTTTCACTCTATGATATGTTCATTCTCAAGAGCAGAAGTAAATAGTCTTTGCCTGGATTAGTTAATTTCACTAATGTGTCTCAAAAAGCAAGGACACAAATAAATAAACCAGGGCTGGAACTGATTAATTTTGAAGGGGAGGTTGGATATCAGAAATCTGTTTTGTAAGTGAGAGTAGGTGGGAGTCTGCATCTGTGGTGAAGGGTTATATAATAAGGTAAAGGGTTTGGCGTGGCGGGACAAGTGAGTGGTAGTGGTCCTTTCAAAAGGGAGAAAGAGGGCCCAGAATAAGGGGCTGGGGTAAGATCAAGAAACTTCAGCCTCACACTTCTGCCAAAGGACTGGCAGATACAGATGCCTGTGAGGCAGACACTTATGTCAGTGAGATGCTTACACTGGAAGCTTCCAAATAAGATGAACCAAGTTCTATGCGCAGCTTGAGGTGCATTGTCTTTTGTGTTACCAATACTGCATTTTAAAGGAACTTTACTTCAACAGTCCAAGTAAGTAATGTGATTTATGCTGAAAAGATGCTGTTTTATTATTCTAATGGAACATGTGAATAATGTATGAAGTCATTCTGCTCACATTTGAAAAAAAAGAGACAATAGCCATGCCCCTCTCCTCCCTTATATATTAATTATAAACATCTTTTGCATTATAAATATATTAACAGATTGAGAGGAAAATAATTTTGTTTTAAAATATGATATAATATCCTAGTGAAATATGTGGGCACGTGAGAATTGATTTAGCAACATTTAGATCCCATAGAAAGTTCCAGATTGAAATTAGAAAAAATATAATCTCTACATTGTTACCAGTTCCTCTTTTTTAAGTGAGTTTTTTAGAAACCACTTCCACTGTTACGGAGAAGAGATCTGCATCTAGTCTCTAAGCATGCTTTATTTTATTGTGCTTTACTTTATCCTACTTTGTAGATACTGCATTTTCACAAGACCTTCCACCAGCCATTAGATAGGAGTCACTGAAGGCTCAGATGCCGGTTAGCAAGTTTTTAACATAAAGTATTTTTAATTAGGGGATATATGTTGTTTTAATGCTATCCCGAACGTCATAGTGTATAGTATAGGGTAAATAACTGTTACTGCAATGAGAAATGAAAACATCCATATGGTTTGCGTTCCGGGATGTCTTCGTATCACAGTGTCTGATACTAAACTCACCAGATCTGAGTTATGCCTGTGTAAGTTCTGTTTATACATTTTCCCCCTTGGTTTTTGCCTGAGCGCTACAATTTTCCTGCGCTAGTGTCTTGGTGGATTGTGATATCATCATAGGCTAAAGGTGACTCACTCCACCAACTTTCTCAGTAGGGTGTTATCAGCAGAAAATGATGTTCAACCATCTAGAAAAAGAGGAGCTGGACAAAATAGGTTTCTCCCTTGGGCAAACTAGTGAGGGAACAGAAGAATTATAAACTGAAAAAAAGCCCTAGTTTATGTCCTATCGCAGCATTTATCATTTTGCTTGTTTTCTCTAACTTTAATCTGAGTTTGTGCTGGTCTCTATCAAGACCTCAGTTACAGCAGTGCAAGACACAGCTAACCCCACGCTTGATTTGGGTGCTCATTTTCAAGTCTGTTCATCATTCAATTGTTTTCTGTTTTCCTTCCATTTTCAGTATTTTTGAATTTGAAAGGGAAACCCTCTGGATAACTGGCTACGGATAGGTGTTGCCTTCCCTGATATAAGCACCCCTCCATTCAGAAAGCCAGTGACTAACTCTGTACTTTGACAAATCCCATCTACTTGTTCCACTAGGTCTTGGATAATATCTATGCTTTTGTTTTTAAATTTTACTGAGCTAACTTTGGTTCATAGCTCTGTAAGTGACAGATATAGGATATAGGATCGCACCTCACAGATATGGGATGGTACCTCCTCAGCTGTGTGTCACTGCACCTACCACCAAGGTACCCACAGTCCCTCACTGGGTGCCCTCTTCACTTTCCTCTCCCCTACCCCCTTGGTAGCCTCAGTTCTACAGACTGATTGCTATGGTTTCTTTCTTCTTCTTCTTCTTCTTTTTTTTTTTTTTTTTTGAGACTAGGTCTCGCTGTTTTTGCCCATGGAACCGCAGGCTCATGTTGCTTGTTGTACCATGGACTCAGGCGATCTGCAGCCTCAGCTTCTCAGGTAGCTGGGATTACAGGCGTGCGCCACCACACCCAGCTATTTTTTGGGGATTAGGTCTCACTGTTTTTCCCTGGGCGGGACAAGAACTGCGATCCCCAACTCAGCCGTGACTCTATATGCTGTTGCTTACAAGCACGTGCCACTGTGCCTGGCTGATTGCTTCAGTTTTAACTGTCTTTGTTATGTTTCTCCAGATCCCACATATAAATGGATCCATCTGATATTTGTCTGTTTTCTTGGACTTATTTTGCTTAGTTTTGTCCCCTCCAGTTCCATCCATATTGTTGCAAATGGCAAAAGTTCATCTTTATACATGTGTATATACATGTGTGTCTTTGTACATATATACAGACACACATGTCATATGTAGACATATATGTAGATTATATAGCACATGCGTATACACATATACATGTGTGTATATATGTATATGTGTAAACCGAGTAGTATTCCATTGTGTACATACACCACATTTTAATTCACTCATCTGAGACACTTGGGCTACTTCTGTAATTCAGTTTTTATAAATAATACTGCCATGAACACAGGAATGTAGATATCCTTATGATTAGAAATTTTGCATTCTTTGGGTAGATACCTAGGAGTGAGATTGCTGCATCCTTTGGTAGATCTACTTTCAATACTTTGAGAAAACTCCATACTGTTTTGTTTGAGGTCGGACTGAATATCTTAGCCACTCTTCTGATTTTGCATTGCCCCATTCCTTTCCCCCCAGCCATCTTCCCTATGGCCTCCACCATAAATATGCTTGGTTTTTCCCTGTAGCCCATGGACTTTCTGTAAATCCAGCTTATCTCTTCCCTCTTAGAGCCTTTTTGTTGGATAACTGAGGGAAGTGCTGGGTATTTTTATTGATAGGTTGACCAGTGACTGCCAGTACAACCCAGTTATTATGGAGAATTCCTTTTATGTGACATCACATTAAAAACTAACTGGATTGGCCAGGTAACATTCTGGAATTTTCCATCAGGTTGGGTACTTGTATGTTGTGAACACTGCTCTAGACCTTAATTTGTAGTTGTCTCTTGGAAGTTCAAACTGATCGTATTTTTGCCAGATGTCTTCCAATGGATGTTTTGTTTGCACTTCTTCTAAGCATTTCTTCCAGAATAAGTTCTGCCTCTTCCTGAATGCCCAGTTTGAGGTCTTTGTGCACTTGGATATAAAAGTGTCTAAGAGCTTACAAAAATTTATCATGTGCTGTCAGCTCATGTATTTCTTTCTTTGCTTTTACATGCCCCCTCCCTTAAAAATTGGGTTCATTTTATCTGCTAAATTATAAGCAGGTGAGGGGCAAAAAAACTGGGACATTTCCTGACCTCCTACCTGTAACCCAGTATCCCTAATCCCTTTTTAGTCCTAGGGACCCTGTCAACAATTGTTAAATTTGGCAAATGGCTTCCTTACTGAGCATAATCTCTTTAATTGACATTTTAAGTTCTGCCATTAATTACTAACCAACATGCTCTTGCAACTTAATGCCATGCCTGTACTTCCCTCTGCAAACCATTTTTCTTCTAAACTAAATCTCATGAAGGGAATCGCTTCTCCTTGCTTAGCCGGGACATCTAAATTCGCCCAGGGAATTCCTATTTATTTCTGGTTCTGAAGACCTCATGGAATTAGATTTGACATGGAGTTCTCCACAGGGAGCTGTCAGCTGGCAGCAGCAGGATGGATGATGCACTTAGGGAGTGTAGAGTAAGAGTGACCTCAGGAACAGATTAATCCATATCTATGCACAGATAGATGTCAGACACATCTTTCTGGGGCTCTATATACAAAACCAGAAAATCTTAAAACTGCAGCGGCTATTAGAGGCCATGTAGCTCAATCCTGATGTTTTCCCCATGAGGAGACTGAAGCCCAGAGAGAAGTGCCTTCCCGTCATCATTGAGCCACTAATTAGGGGGAAACTGGCATTGGAACCCAGGTCTCCTGGTTTCTGGGAATGTGCACTGTCTTGGTACTCAAGAGACTAGTCCTTCTTGCTCATTTTAGGTCTGAACAAGGAGGCGTGAGAGTTAACTGGCAGAACTGAAATGACTAATAAATTAACAATGGCTCATGCTCGGGGGCAATGATTACAGATAGTGTAAAAATGCAAAGTGTAATCAGAAATGACAACTTTACTAAGTTTTTAAAAGTGGGCTGAAGTTGTGTCTGCCAAGGCCAGATGGGAGGCACCTCCTGAAATCATAGTGACCTCCTGGAATCTGTAAAAAGAAGCCCACTGTGCTTGACTCACAGCAGTGATGTCCCCAACAGAGCCACACACTAAGTATTTCACCAGGGCTGAATTTCTTATAGACTGACTATCATGGTAACCTGTGGTTCACTGGATCATGTGATTTAGAGGCGCTTCCAGGTCTGCTGATTGCTCTTCTTGGGTCAACCAAAAGAAAAGTTTGAGAGGAATGTTTGACAGGCTGTACATTTCCTGAGTTTTTGGCGTTTAATTTTTTTCTAAGAGTTTTTAGATCTCCCTTTGTCCCCTCCCCTCCCCTCCCCCTCCCACTCCTTCCATGGGTTAGTTTTATATATATATAGATAGATAAATTTATATTTATCTATATAGATATATACATGTATATCATATATTTATATATTATATGTGAATATATTTATATATTTTATTTATATTTATCTATTTATCTATATATAGACATATAGCTACATGGATTCATTTTATATATAGATCTATATATATTTAAATATAAACATATATAGATATATAACATATATATATTTAAATATAAACATATATAGATCTATATATATTTAAATATAAACATATATAGATCTATATATAGATTTTACATATATCTATGAAACATTTTTGATTCAGTGACCTCCAGGGGCAGAAAACCTAAGGACCAAATACTTAACAAATGATGTTGAAATAAATAAGAGCACAGGTGGATAGGATGATGGTTTACAGGTGACATGGTAATGGGAGAAATTTGGGCTACGCAACTATATAAATATATATGTATATATATATATATACACAAGTATATATATATATATATATATATATATAAACAATACAAAAAATAAGAGAAAAAGATGGTTCCTGTCTCATTAGGAGAAATCACAGCAAAGTTACTTCCTTATTATTTGTGGCTAGTATCATGGGACAGGCAGGTAAAAGGGAAACTTACCAGCCATAGACCCAATATGTCTTTATTTCATTAAAATATTCTGTTGCTTTTCTACTGCTGTGGATATGCTGGAGAGTAGAGTGTGATGATAAATGTCTAGATGGACTCTTGATTGGGCACCTATATAAAGAATGTCTATATAAATACGCATGAGACCCTGGTAAATTGTGGTCCTACTTTGGGGTTTTATTCATGATTATATAAGCACATGATTAAATGAAACAATAGTTTCCTCCTTTAACAGTCAACTTCTCTTTTGCCATATTGGGAAGGGGGAGTTTGGCTTATGTTTCCAGTGCAATCAGAGGCAGCCAGTTTTACCTAGTCCCTTTCAACATCTCTGGACCACCATACACTGTCTTTTCTATGTCTTCTTTCCCATGAGCTTTAGCAGGTGGTGAATGAAGAAGCTACTCACTCGCCTCCTATGCTCTATCCCTTTACTGCTCATAGGGCCACTATTCAGGGGCATTCTGCTCAGGTATGCACTAAAGGGAAAAGTCAATTAATAACAGCCAGTCATTAATAGGAATCGTCTCAGTGATGTAGTCTGAGTCCTTCCTCTGCTAGTTTTGAAGTCCCTTCTTATTCAGTCTGCCTTTTAATATGTCATATAGCCACATGGAGTAATGGAGAGCTTGGATATGTCTTGTTTTACATGCTAGGACAAAAAAGGGAAAAAGAAAACGACGATTCTCCAAAACATTCAAATAAACAACATGCTTTCAGTTAGTGACTAATGTTATGCAGAGATGCTTTTTAATTCATCACATAGCTGTATCTTTTATCTTCATAGTTTGACTTCCTTTGAAAATGTCATACTCATGTTTAAAGACAGGAATTTATCTCTGTTCCCATCTCACTTCCAGACAATCTGTGACACAGCCTTCCCCTGGAGTGCATTCTTTAACATCTAACTTATTCAATCTAGAATAATCCCCTAGGAGACCACAACCACTGTCCTCATCCTGGTCTCAGGTCCAGTGTGTTATGTGGTTGGTCCATGTATTTTGGTAGCCATCTCTGGGTGACCACTGTGGACTCTGAGTGTTGACTGTTGTCCATAGGGGACACTCAACCCAAAAACAATTCTCAGGGGTAGGTTGGCCCTGAGCAAGAGAAGCATGTTGTCCTTCCCTAGGGCATGCTCCTAGATCCGTTATAAGAAGGGATGTTTCAGGATCTCTTATTCTGTCCAAGTAACCTCTCTGGAACATGTGGGTGAATTGTGCTTCTATTACAGGTAGAGACCATACCTCTGAGTTTGTCCAAGACATTAAACTATGTCTCATACGAGTTACTTTAAAACATGTCCTCATACGAGTTACTTTAAAACATGTTGAACAAACAAAGGTCAAAATGATGATGGAATAGAAGTTTTTTCTTAATAGGATGGTGTGAGATGTTTCAAACACAGAATTAAAGACTGAGAGGAATAAGTATAAAGTATAGAATTCTAAACCTATTGTATTGTTCAGACTTGGGAAGACCAGCAAGACTTAGCAACAGTTCAGATGATAAAAGGCCCTCATTATTATAGGACTTGAACTTACTCTGTTCTATGGCATGGCACAACCACAAAAGGCAAGGGATTGAAACTCAGGGAGATATATTCCACATATATATTGAGGCATATCTGAGAACATATCTCAAATTGTCCTCAAACACACAAACATCCACACTAGTAAGCTCAAGTTTAGACTATTGTGTCTAATTTGGGACATTACAAATTGGAGGTATGCAAACTAGGTTAAACCTGAAGGAAGAGCATCTGAAAACTCTAAAACACACATGAACTTTTTCTGGAACTCAATAGAAAAATCAAGAAGGACTTTGAACATATCTGTAAAATGTGCATGCTATTGCTTATCATCGTTTTGTTTTTGGCTCTTCAAGACAGCAATTTATTAACTTTCCTTCTTGCCCCATGATATGGAAACATTCAATATGAATATTTTCCTGCTTCAAGTCCCCCCTTTTTTCTACTCTTTTGTGCCTACATGATGGTGGCATCCTCTTCCACAGTGCGCTTGTTGCTGGTGGAATATATGAGGTTACCTGCTGGAAGGTCCAGCTAGCTACTAGAGTGACTCGGGCCTGGAGGCCATTTGGCTCATTGTGCTATTTAAAAGTAAGCCCAGTTAGAGAGTCACAAATATGCTGCTTGGAAATGAAGCTTGTATGAGAAGAAAATTTAGAAATCCTGACAATAAAGAAACTTCTTTCCAGATTGATATTCTAGAGAGAACTCAATGGATCTTTGTTAATTAAAAAATGGAAAATGTCCACCTTACTTGATGAATAGATAGTGATCTTTGAGAACAGTTTTGTACTTCACTAAGTCTTGCCAGCATTATGTATGTAGCCTGTGTCAGCCAGGAGGGCACTGGAGTAAGCTCTAAGAAAAGGGAATTTGTTTTATTTTTGAATCCATTCTAGCTCAACTTTCATTTCTTCTACTTATTTGGACTGTGCATTTGATGAGTTGTACTCATTGTACTCATGTTCACCCATGAAAGGATGGAGCAATTATTTCAATGCACTTCATCAAACTGTTGTGAGTAGATTTCTCAGCTGAACACAGTCAGGAGAAATTGAGTGACATCTTGCAAATGATACCGATGTATTTACTACACTCCCGTGGTAGCCAAACTGCTCTCTTGGAAAGCTTGGGAAATATTTTAGTTTATCTCAAATTGTACTCAAAACCACACCAAAAATGTTGGAAAAAAGAGTGATTGAATCAGTACTCTACTGATGGAGGTCAGACTTACTCTTTTCAAAGTGGTCAATAAGAGCTTGTGCTGAATTTATTTCTCTTTTAAACATCATAACAGATCCAATCTTTGTCAGGAGATAATGTCTCCTTTTATTTGTCAAGTGGTGCTTTGGAATGTTAATGAGTTTCACAATCAGTTCAGTCCCTGTGTTCTTATTGGTGTTGTAGAGATAGATGCATTCCTGGGTTCTTATCTGCATTGCAAAAAGTTTAAGAACAGATATTCTGTGTAAAGAAATCCAATACCTCCTTCCAAATCAGCTGATACAGTCAGTAAATATCAAGAACTGAAAGAACATTCGTTGGCATACAGAAAGTAGGGAAAACTGCCCACAGGTCTCGACTGGACTACCCTCCATGAATCAAGTCAATCACTCGTGTTCTTCTATCCTGTGCATCTTCTTGGTGCTGGGCCATCGTAAGTGCTGGAGAAACATGTATTACACTTGTTGTCCATTATAAATTGCAGGGAGAATTAGAAGTACCATGGTGTCTCGTCTCTGACATGATTGTTCACATCATCTGTTATTGTTGTGATTTCAGGTTCATGTTGTAGCTAGGCCTGATGCGTCTTAGGTTACTTCCAGCATGGTGGGCTTCCACTTATCTGGGCATTAGTTTCCCCCTGGGGTCTTGGAAGAGCTTGATCTCCCCGGCTGCACTCACACCTATCTGAGCAAACATTTCAGGGGTGGAACTCAGGTTTCTGTTATTCTGAGGGTTTCCCAGGAAACTCTACTGTGCCTTAGGTTGGAAAACCATTACAGGTGTCAGGCACGTGTGTGCACGTGCACATGTAAATCTCTCATGTGTGTTACAAAAACTCAACTTTGTGTTGTGAGTTTTGCCTGATACCATTTGCTATTCCATGGCCAGGGCAGGAATGGGGATCTGGTGGGGAAGAACTTGCACCCACCAACAGAAAATACATAAATATGTATGGAGAAGGAGTTGGTGCTATAAATCACCTCACTATTAATTATGCCATGGCCTGTTTTTATGTTCACTCTTCTTTATAAATGAGATGAAATAGCTTTACAATGTGCCTGACATCGTTTTAAAATGCCACATAAATTTACTCCTGTTTTTATGGGGTTGAAAAATTTTAACACAAAAATAATTTGCCTAGCTTGAAGAATTTGCATAAAACCATCGTAGGGGTGTGTTAAAAATTACTCTTCTTCCCTTTAATGTAAGAGCGCAAGACAGGATGGAGGATAGATTTCCTTCTTATGGTGCCCCAGGTGAATCTCACATTTGCATATTAAAGATTCAATTTAAAATAAACTCCCAAGTCACAATGGGCATTTACCCTCCAATACATATTTCAGCATTGGCCTGGGACTCCGTAAGGAGATACCTGGAGGGCCAGCCATGCCCACAATTGTTCCAGCAACCTGTGCCCCTGTGCACCTTTGCAGGTTCAGAAGGAGAAGGTGAGATGGGGACACACCTGATGTCAGAGAGAAAATGACAAATAACACAAGGGGAAGATCTGCATGTGGGTTTTACTTCTCCAAGTCACCTGACTTTGCTGACACTGGCAACAGGTGTGTTATTTTATGGGAGTCTGCTACCAAAACGTCCTGTGGAAGGGAGGACATACCAGTAAGAACACCTATCAATGAGAAACAACACACATTCCTGGAAATTAAGCCCAGAGAGAACAGTTGGGTGATGTAACACCTGGGTGAAAACTAAAGTGAGCTCAGGTATGGCTTCACAGGGGCTAATTTAAAAATGTGGACTTAGCAGCAGATACACCAATAATCCAAATATATCTGTCCCCCTTTTTCTCTGGCCAGCTCTACCATCTAGCATTTCTTTATTCCTAAAAAAAAATCACTGGAACAATATTTTTCACGAGGCTCAAAATTAGAGGTGCTAGCTTCATATGCTATTTATTGCTTTCCTAATATTGTTTTTGAAATGTAAACATGGTGGAATAGTTTTCCTTAAGATTCCAGTTAGTGAGTCCCTTGTTAAAACAGTGATGAGAGAGAGAGAGAGAGAGAGAGAGAGAGAGAGAGAGAGAGAGGCTAACTTAGGTCTTTTAATTAATTCTGCCCTTTCAACAGACTCACTGCTTTCGCAGTTACCTTGACTGTTTTCACTTCATCTTCACTGGAATCGAGGTGGTTTGGAGTTGGCCAGTCTATCTGAGCAGTCTGTTTACCTGCTGTGAGGGGAAGGCTCCAATTTTAGGTTTTAGTGTTGCTTGGTCTGTAGTTTGCTCTTGGCTTAAAGACTTACAGTACCACAGGGTGTTTTAAGGCCTGAGAATCCTTTTTTTATCCTAGAGATTTGCTTGAAAGATGAAGCTGTCACAGAGGCATCCAAGGAAGTCATGACAATTCTCTTTTGCTGTGTGTGTAGCTTTATTTAGGAGAAATGCAGAAAAGTGCGAAAAGTGCAAAATTATAATGGTTAGAAAAGGACAATGCCAGTCTTTTAACCTTTTGTTCAGGGATTTTCTTACTTGAAATGTGGCTCCCCATCCACATCCCGATCAGCCTAATTTTGTTTACCTCTAAAAGTATTGTTTGAATCCCAGATTCCAAATATGGTTTGCAAGAATCACTCTCCCTCAGCAAGGACTAGGGCTGGGGTCTCCAGGAGTTTAGGGCTATTTCCTGTTTCCTTGCTAATCACCCTTCATTATTATACATGGTACTAATTAGGCTTCTTCAGAGAAACAGGAGCAATAGGAAACACTGTCTGTCTGACTGTGTGTCTCTGTATCTATCACTATCAGCCTGTCTATCTATCTGAGAGATTTATTACAAGGAATTTCCTTGAATGAGTATATGGCTCACAAGGACAAAAATCTATCTTGCCGATCTCCCAATTCAAATCCCAAGGTTGCAAATCTCTGAAAGTCTGATGATCAAAAAGTAGAATTCTCTCCTGCTTGTGGGAGAGTCAGCCTTTCGTTCTATCCGGTCCTTCAACTGATTGGATGAGGCCCACCGCCATTAGGGAGAATCTGCTTTCCTCTGTCCTTCAACTGATTGAATGAGGCCCACTGTCACCAGGGAGAACAATCTGCTTTCCTCTGTCTGCTGTTAGAATGTTAGTCTCATCCAAAATCATTCTCACAGAATAATATTTCACCAATAAATATCTAAGTACAACCTCATGAGCTAGTTTATCACACTTTCCTGAAAGACCGTTGAAGACAGTTATCATTATTCCCCTTTGTAGGGTGAGTCAGGCTTTTCCCTCCATTAGCCTGCATATCCAGGACCTGGGGTGTTGCACTTTCCCTGATTGTACAGTCCAGTGACTATGCACATGTGTGAGTGTGCACACCTGGTCCTGGGAGAGAGGGGATACAGGAGAGCTGGAACATGAACCCTGAGAGAGAGAGCACCACATAGAGAGCTCAGAGAAAGAATGTGAGGATTCCTGGAGGACTGAGAGGCTTGTCCTGCCCTGCCCTGCCCTGCCTGATATGTCTGTATAACTGATAAAACCAATAAAGAACCTACATAGATGGGTGAGCCTGAAGCCTGTGCACTACAGTTGGCATCACAAACAGGATGTTTCTCTTGTACCCTTGATGCCCAGTTCTTTAACCGAAGCCCTCACAGACCTTCAGTCATTCTTCATACAACTGACCTTGAGACACGGTGATGCCCAGGTAACCTTCCTAGGAACCAACCTCCCTGGTGCCCATTGTCCTCATCCCACAGCTCTGCCCTGAAGGAGGAGAGCCCTGGTGGCCATCCCTCCTGTTTTCCCCCCAGTTTTGTTCACCAGAGGTGAACAAATCATTCCTAGGTGTGCAAATGCAATAGAGTACCTCGACAGCCATCAAGGACCCTCATATATTTGTCAGCTGGATGTGTGTATTTATTGCAGTTTCCAGTACACAGCTGAGAGGGTTTATCAGATGAGGGCAAAATGGTGGCCTGAGGTTTGGAGTTTTTGATGCTGGCTTCTTCAGGGTATGGAAAGATTAGGATATTAAATCCTCATTCCGTCTAGGAACAGCTGTGGCTCTGACTTCATCCAGGCTTTGATAGAGATAGTTAAACTGCTTTTCTGGGAGTAATCAAAAACACTAATATTTGAAAAGAAAACTCTTAATTAAACTTTGGTAAGCATATCATGAAAGGCCCTTCAGCCTTTGATTAAATAACTATAAAAAAATCCAACTGCAGTCTTGTTATAATTTTTTTACTTGCTTTCACTGGCAGAATGATGGCTTTTGCCTAGGTTGTAGTTTATGAGAGAAATCCTAATAATGCCTATAGCTATCTTCTGCTTCCTGGCCAGGGGGACCAAAGTGTGTGTGGCTTCAGAACCCAGGCCATGTTCCTTCATGCTTCCATGCGCATTCTGTTTTCCCTCCCTGGAGCTCCCTCTCCTGCTGGCAGGATAAGTCTTCATGCCAACAGTGTCTTCAGTTTGGGCATCTTTTCTTACTTCTGCAGGCTGATGAAAGCACTCCTGCATTTTTCTGTCACCTCATCCTGTATTTTCCCTTTCCATGTCATTCAATGTCTTCTGCTTTGTTCTATGACTTCCGTTCTGTGACTTCCGTTCGATGAGTTCCTTTCTATGACTTCCGTTCTGTGACTTCCATTCTGTGACTTCCGTTCTGTGACTTCTGTTCTGTGACTTCCATTCTATGACTTCTGTTCTTTGACTTCTATGACCTGGGAAATCCTCAGATATTCAGACATCCTTATTGCTACTCCTGATATCAGCGATGCAGGGGTATGTGGCTTCAACCAGCTCCTGCCCTCAGGGAGCCTGGAATAGACTGTGATCCCATGTCAGGTCACCTTTGTAAATATCCTTGTTTATTAAATTAACCACGGAGAAACCACATCTCTCCTCGTCTCCTTAAGACACCCTTCAAGTCACAGGTTAGTTTTTTGTATCCCCACGACTTAGCACAGTAAACAACACACACCAGACACTCAATAATTATGTGTTGAACACATGAAGGGATGATTAATTTAAGTAATTTCATTGTTGACTTTCAGTTTCATTTGAGCAAGTAACTTTTTCAGAAAAACCTCGTTTAAAGGTTTATGTTAATTTCTTTTCATAAATGCTGTTTTGAAGCTGATAATTTTAGGGGTAATGAAAATTCAAAAGTCAGGTCATCTCCCGGGAGAATGAGTAGGCAACATGACACTTTCTACTAGCACAAGATATTTAGACAATTCTAATCATAGCTTCAGTAATTATAAAATTATTAATATCAACTGTCATTTATATTTAGACTTCCAAGGTAGAATTTAACCTTTCACTCTGTCCAAATCTGTCATGTAAACAAGCTAAATTAACTATCCTTTGAGATCAAAAGCTAATATCTTACAAGGATTTACTCTGAGTTTGCTAATTCTTTGAAGCTTCCTAGAAACCATATTCAAATTCAAGACAATTAAATGTTAATAAATTTCTAATGATCAGAGAGATGAATATGAGGCAGCTGCATATCCTTTCTCATACTTTAGAGAGGAGTTCTCAAAGTGATGAAATGAAATGTTTCCTTTGAAAGTTAACATCTTAAGCTATAGTGCTTGATGTCCTGACATCTAGGTGAACCAGCAAAAACTTTTCTGAGCATTGAGTAGGGTGTAGTGTAGGTGGGAACATAAATGCAGGAAGAAAAGTATTCGTTCATTCAACCAATTTTTATTAAAAAGTGGCTGTGTTTCAGCCACAACTCTCAGCATGGGGACAAAGCCACATACATAAGAAAGCAGGTAGCCAGCCCTGTGAAGGTTAATTCTGGGTTGGGAAACACAATTGCATAGGAAAATAAACACCAAATAATTATGACATAAAAATATAATTGGCAAATTATCCAGAGAGAATTCTATTTCACAATTCCTGTTTTGACTTCTCTTTGGGGAGAGACAGCCTTGAGTTGAGGAATCTACCTGTAACTGTTGATGACAGCAGTTTGCCTGAAGCATGGAAGCCATCACCCATCATCATTCCCTTATAGCTACACCCACCTCTCCACCCCCAGATCAACCTTCTCACTTTAGGAAATGAAGCTTATGTAGGAAATCGCCAGCTTCAGCTCCCTGCCAAGTCTACGTTGACCTTGTATGCTCAGCTCTGTAATTTTCAAACTTCATAAATATAAAAAAATACTTTTTATCTTCGGGTTGGCTTTAATTTCTCTTCTCTGTGAGAATTGTAAACCTGCCAACTCGAAAGTGAGTTCATCTATTTATTCTGAGCTACAGGAATACAGAACACGTCAGCTCTATTTTTTTTTAAGTTAGAGCAACGTTAACTGATATTCCAAGGAAGGGAGTTTATTGCAAGCGTTAAAAATGAAATTTAGTTTATTTTTGTGTTTTCAGAGCAGTCAAAAGTACATGCATGCTTAGACGCATGCTATGTAGAAATGCAGAAGCGGCTAGGACATCTTCAGTGTCTTTCTTCTTAAAAATGCTTCACTTTTCTGATGTCTGCATGTTTTCCTCTGGCCATAGCCTAACCAAGTGGCTGCGTGGACCTACGGCTCGGAAGATGGCTTGCAGTTTCTGCTGCGGTTCTGGATTCTCTAGCAACCTCCTATCATTTGTCAACTCTATGGTTAGATCCACTCACCTCAGGCAGAGAAATTCAAAGATCAAGGGTGTAGGGCCCAAACCTGGATCTTCCCCCCTGGAGGATCTGGGCAGTGTAGCTATTCATCAGCTGCCTGCTTGTGGTGGAATTTGCAGGGGTGTTCATAGGGGAGCTCAAATCCAGCATAAGCCTAAGGGAGGCCTTGCAGTGGGGACCCTCATGGGTCTCTGAACCAGGGACCAGAGTCTGGCAGTGGTGTTCCGGGAGATAAATACTCAGTACAGAACTATTTCAGCATGTAAATGGCCCCAGGCTGAGGGTCAAGTGCAGGCATCTATGCTTCAGGTAGATGATGACTTCTCCTAAGAACACAAAGGATAGCCAGGGCTCAGGGACCAGGGGTAGGGATGCAGGCAGAGACATTGCTTGACACTCATTCCAGAACAGGAGTCTTTGGTGGAAGAGGAGAGAAGCCCAGTGTTCCTGGCTGAGGTCACACAGGGAGCTTGAAGCAGCAGCCCCTGCAGCTTAGTTGTTCAGTTGTTCAGTGCGGGAGGGAGGTGGGGCCTGGGAGGAGCAGCCTGATTTTGGGGTCAATGGTCCTCCCTGGATGTCCCTGCAGATACAGGGCTTCCTAAAGATTCAAGTGTCTTTGATGGGGGTCCCTGAGATTCCCATACACAGTTTATTTTTCTTGTGCCCCATCAGTCGTGCAGCGTGAGTAACCCAATCTTTGCCCTGTAGCAACTCTTCCCTCTTCCTGGGAACTCATGCCCGTCACTGAAAACTCAGTGTCTCTGGAATTCTTCCCCCCTTCCTGGGAACTCATCATGCCCATCACTGAAAACTCAGTGTCTGCTGTGTGCAAGGCCATGTGTTGGGTGCGCGGAGGGTCACCAAGGTGAATAAAGCATGACCTCCATCTCCACGTGGTAGCACCATGGTGGACTGGTGTGGCAGGGCCTCTAGCGGCGTGACACATCACTGCCATTCGGGGGAAAAGAAGGAACTTCCCAGATGGAAGTCTTTTTTGAGCTGAACCTTTGAGAGCAGTAAATTTCAGCAGGTGTGGATGGAGGGAAAAAGGCTGGAGGAAGAGCAGAGGCACAGCTAGAAAAGCATTCCTAGCCTGGTGCTATTGAGGGAAAGAAGGGAGATGAGGTTAGAATGGAAAGGTGACCTTGCACAGACAGGCTGATGTAGATTCTTCAGTGCAGATTCGTTCCTCTGAATTACCTTGGAAGCTTTGTGTGGTAGTTCTAGAGCCTTATTGAATATTTGATACAATGAATACAATCAAAGAGTTACTTAGTTTTATCCAGAGTGAATTAAGTGGAGACTGGAAGGAAAAAGCTGTGTCAAATATGCAACTCAGACCCCATCATGAAATGCTCATATTATTAACAATTTAGTGAGGGACCGAAAAGAATCAAACTTGATGGTTGTTGGCATCCAATGGACTGAGAGGACATTAATGCAATGGATGGCATTAGGGAAATGTGAAGGAGGAATTGGGGCAGTCTGTGTGTGTGTGTGTGCATGGGTATGCTAATCAATGCTGGAGTCTGAAATACAAATAGAAGGTTGATTCGGCAGCTCTCTGGAAATGGATGACTGGGAAATTACAATGTGATGTCGCAACTCAGGGGACGTGGTAGGGACGGAAACAGAACAGAGGTCAGAACCTTGAACTGCACAATCATTTAGGAGACAGGCAGGAAATAAGGAACCAGAGAAAAGAACAGAAAGGGTCATTCAGCATAGATGGGGACTGGGAAAGTGTAAATGTCACCAAGACAAGGGGTGATAATTTCATGGGGAATGCGTTAAAAAAGGTATACATATATACACAAATATATATATTAACCTGTATACTGATAGATATATGCATACACACGAATGTATGAGTTTATGTATAACAAGCATGCTGGGTAAACAGTATCAAATGGGATAGACAGACAGATAAAGTCTACAGTTAAGATGAATAAAAGTATCATAGCCATTAATAGCCATTAATAGCAACCATTAATAGCCATGTTCACATGTAAAATAGTCGAAAGATATAATTCACAAAATATCTTGTCTCTACTATAATAAAACTGCTGTTCACAGCATGAATAACTTTTTATTTGGGGTCATTGATAAATAGGCTGCCCACAGCATCATCAAATGTGAGTGTTGGATCAAAGAAAGTGTTGGACCCACGAAGATGGCAACAAAGTTCATTCTTTCCGGCATTTATTTAGTTAATCTATTTTTTTTCAATTGTATAAGTTTTGTTCACATGTCTTTATTCTTTCTTCCCTTTTGGGTGTTCCTCCCGCCTCTCCTTCCCATTATCCCCCACTCTGGTCACTCCATCTCTTCTTTAGCTGCCACTTATTGGTCTGTTTTTAGTCCATTGAATTCTTTTTTTTCTTTCCTGGAGTGATGTTCTTTTGCCAGGTATAGACGTGTTTTCCTGGGACACAGCAGCCTGTGATACATTTTCCAGGTGTATCTTAGTTGTGGGGTAACCAGTTCATGCATGTTTGGATGCTTTCAGTGCCTTCTTCTTACTGGTCATCTGATCTGACCCAACTTCTGTCACATTTTGCTTCTGCTTTGCTTTATAGTTCAGTTTCTGGCATTGGGAGCTGTTCTCCTAGTCGATGTTCTTGTAAAAAGTTGGTTGATCCAGTTCGTCATGGGGCTGCTGCTGCTGCTGGGAGGGTGCTTGGCTCACGATGACAGCACCTCTGAACTGAAAATTCCGTTCTCATCTGTGGACACCTCAGTGCTTCTTCTTCTGAGCTGGTCTGTCTCTATAGTTAGTCTCACAGCCCTGTGTCCCATGGATCTGAAATGTTCATTTGTTCTGGGCTTTTTCTTTCTCCTCATTTTCACCTTCATGTGTATTTGCTGCTGAATTAGTGATTTAATTGTTTCTCATGAGGAATGACTGGATTTGGAGACCAGAGGGGGTGACCCCCCCCTGACCTGCCCGCTGCCCTCACCACACAGGCCACCAACACCAACACCACCCCCCCATGTTGGTCCGCATGTACGGCAGCCCCCCTGTTACAACATTTAGACAGAGGTACGCCGCCTCTTTTATCAGCCATTTTCCTCCTCCCAGCACACAGTTCAACATGCTCTTCCCAGCCTTCCTCAGGCACTCCCCATCATGAACTAGGAAAAGGCAGGGTGAGGTGCAACAGAGTGTGGTACTTGAGAAGTTTTACAATCTGAGAATAAATTGAGGGGCTTGGTGGATATTTGTAAATAAATAATTTTAGACTTAGTTTTTCTTTCTTCTGTTTTGAACACCAGTGGAAACAGGGCCAGAGATTGAGTGCTTCAAAGATAAGGGAACGGTGGGCTTTCCAGAAAAAAATATACCTTCAAGTCCAGTATGATATTTTAAAGAAAACAATGAGATAAGATAGAGTGTATATGATGGTGGTAAAATCACAGCCTTATTAGATGGAGCTGAGCTCACTGAAACTGATAGAAAGTCTGCAGCGGGGACATCTAGGTTATCAGGGCTCTTCCATGGTGATCTTGGTGTTGGTAAACATGCCTTCTGCCTGCATGAGTTACTCGGTGCGTATGTAAATACCACTTCTATATTTAGATTCTTATGTTAGGTTTTGCCTGGAGCACTATGAACGATTTGTTATTAGAAAATTTATGATCTGTAATTTGTAGGCTTGTCAGAAAATACACCAAAAGGAATTAATAAAGTCATTTTAAACAGATGGTTCTTTAAAAAAAAAAATCCTGAGTAGAATACAGTGCACTGAACTGGAGCACGATGCCGAAGACGCTACGTTCTCATTGGAAAATCCTCACAGATGTCAATGACAATAACTGCCAAAATAAATTCTAGATTTTTCAGTGAGAAAATTGCTGCAAACAATTTATTTCCCAGAATCTCCAGAGCCTTAAGTTAGCCACGTAGATCATTATATCTCCATCTCCTGTGCATGTGAATCAAGGAGACTGCAAAGTTTCAGGCAGCGTCTGAAGGTTGAGGGCTCTAGGCTTTAACCCCTTCAATCTGGACCATTTTATTACAATGGAAGTAGATTTTTGATCAGCCCACAAGTGACGATGTGCCTTTCCATTTGAGGCAATTCCATTTGAGGAGGGCTGCAATTGAGCTTTCCCTGGTAGTAGCTTTGGGAGTCTGGTCCTTCATACAATAATGGGGACATGCTTTTGTTTACATGTACCTCTATAATGCTCAAAACCAACACTTGGAGAAAAGAGATTTCTGTTTTAATGCCTGTTTTTGTGCTGACTCATTAGGTAACCAGATCTTTCGAGTTTGGCCCCCATTCCCTTGACTTTAGAATAAAGTTCTTGTTCAGTATAAGTAATATTTTATTTATTATTAATATTTTACTTCTGCCCTTTATCAGTCCTAGAAATTGTTATCTAAATGAGCATCTCCAAATTCCCAGCACCACACGGCTTGGCTCAGGTTTGTTTAAAACTCATTAGCCCTGAAGGTGTCCATTGGAATTTACCCCTGGACCATTAACAGAAAAAAAAAAAATCCCTGTTTGGATGTACCTTTGGGCAAATTGGAAAAAATATTTTGTTTTGAAAATACAGGTGTGCTTGATTCCTAGTTGATGAGACTTGATTGGCCTAATCCAGGTGAGGCCATTTTTATCCAGACAGATTTCAATCCTTTGGTTTCCCAACCATCCTCTTCTGTGAGAAGAGCGAACAGTAGGCGCCGTGTCTCAGGGAAGGGTGAGTCATTACTCATAAAAATGACAGAAAAGCAGTTTTCCAATGCTAAAAGTGACATTAATGATATATAATCATGGCTCAGGATATTTGGGTTGTTCTCATTTTTGTCAGCAGCAGCAGCTACAGCAAAGTACTGTTGTTGGCTATGCTGAAAAGAGATGGCTTTATATCTGATGCCACATCCAATTTTTTACACTACTTAATCCAGGTGATTTATAGGTCATCTTGAAAGCTGAGATGGACTCTCCAGCAGTGAGGATCTAGAAACAGTCTGTCCGACTGATCGTAAGTAATATTTGTACTGAAGTCCGGATGCAACAGATGCTTCTAGAATACAGATTATTTGCATAGGTTTAATCTCATTGTGCTGTTACACCCGCCCGGGGTGGGTAGGTCCTGTTGTACTTATTTTTAGAGATAGGAATGTATTCAAGGTGATTGAAAGCTGAACTACTTGCACTGGTACAGCCCAGTCTAACCTGGTTCATCTGCAGAGCCGACAATGAGATGTACCTGCAGGGGTCCACCAATCAGGACAGAGCTAAGGTGGCCAAGCTGCGATGAGCATGGGCTGGTGGC